>JAWZYV010016089.1:0-43484 GCA_038373885.1 Cheiracanthium punctorium | reverse complement strand
AGTATATCCAGTCGATTGGGACCAAAAAGGGAGGTGCACAACAAAATGTTACAACAATCCTAAATAGTGAATAATGTTGAATAAAGTTTCAATATTCTACGAACATACGATAATAACAATTTTTGAAATATGCGAGTTACACACTATTTTCGACGGACAGATTCATACCCTTAACAACATACATCACTTCTGAGTCTTTTGAAGTAGCCTAATATCTCTAAAATACCATTTAATGTATCTCTGCCCATAAAACGTAATGTATTTAAAATCTTCACTTCTGAGACGGTATTGTGCTTGAACATACGTACGTACATACAGACATTAGGGAAAAACCATTCAAAATGGATTTGTGGTCGATCAAAAGGTATTCAGAGCTGCCAAGTCTCCGGCTTTTTCCGGGAGATTTCCCACCACAATTTTTAGACAGTTTTATTTTGGATTAAATATTTGGACTTATTTTAAGCATAAATTTGTAAGTAAAAATTAGTGGTGGGAAATTTCCCGAAAAAAGCCGGAGACTTGGCAGCTCTGGGTACTGTACATGGATTTTTTATGAACGTACGTACATGCGTACGCTGTCATGCATCGCACGAATTCTTAAAAGTAAATTTAGAGGTAGTCAAAATCGGTTTTTTCGTCAAAATTTGGCTACCGAAATTTTTCGCGATCATATTACTTCCTTATACTTTGTACAGCACAAGGAAGTAAAAATGTGAGTTATCGCTTTACGTGAAAAGTGGGAAATTCGACAAGTATGTATACCTATGTGTGTAATAGGTTTAGCTCATAGCCGCAGTGCTACCTAGTGAAAATCTCTTAAACCCTGAAACCCGCACTCCACACGCGACGCCACTATTAAGTACGGAAATTATTCGTTGAAAAATGAGGGATAAATCATATAATAATAAAAATCTGGAGTGACTCCACTCAACTTTCCGAACACTTGATATTTATCAAGCATATAAATAAATTTCATTCAACGGAATCGGATCTAGTGTTCAGGCACTAGTGCGCTTAAAATGATTTAAGTGTATAGGCTGCAATGTATAAGAATACTTTTTATAGCCCTGTAAAAAATTGTATGGCGTACACTCGCTAAAATTTATGCAGTATGTAAGACATTGACCTAGAATATGCTTACCCGATTTAATGTCAATCGAATGCACCATTTAAACACTAGCTAATTTTAAATGATTTGTGTCCATAGGTCGTAATGTATAAGAATTATATTTTGTAATCCCGTGAACAAACTATCCACTCTACATACACCACACCAAATCTATGTAGATCATGTGACCGACCGTGACCTATAATATGCATACTCAATTTAAGATAAATTGAATGCACCCGATAGACACTAGCTCATTTTAAATTAGTTTCGCCCGCATAAAATGAATTATGTTTTTGAAATAAATCAGAAATGCTATTTGCGGAATCGCATGCATTTGAAAATCAGGAAATGTCATAGAAAATACGTTAGTTTTAAGCCAATTTAAAAAGCAAAAGAATACGTCAAGAATAAAGAAGGATAAAATTTGGAAAGAAGATAGTTTATACCCTGGATTAACATACTGACAGTATTTCATGCGTATAGCATAAATAATTCTTTTACAAAGACACTCAAAGTAATTCTAATACATAACGCTCTATGGGAATCTCTATAACTACCGAGCCGATTCTAAAAATTTTTCACTAATAGAAAGCTGCACTATTCCCGATTAACATAGACTAAAATTCATGCATATAGCATACATATTTCTTTTACAAGAACACTCAAAACAATTCGCAAATATTGTCGTAACTGTCTGCATTCGCCGAATGCGTAAATATATAAATTTAGTAAGTCTACATATACCATATATTGTACTTCATTTAAAATAAGTAAAAAATAAATAACATTTAAATGTGCAGTCACTTTTGTCTATAGCACAAACATATGTGTTATTCACACATGCTTCGTGTCTCCCTGGACCTGATTCTAAAGCCGACGCGGACGAAGTCGCTGGATAGCAGAAGTATTTAAAGGCGAGTTTTTCTGAGAATGAACAGCCTTAAAACTTTTGAGTAATTTTTATTGATTAAATTCGATTTTATTAGATTTTCTGTTAGAAATCAGTCTGTTATAAAGCATAGCTGCCAACTTTTTCAGTTTTCCAGGAAGACTTCCTGATTTTGGTCATTTCTTCTGTCTTCCTGCACGAAGATTAAATCCCACCCCCTTTTTTATTTTACTTTCCTACCATTTCCTCGTACATACTGCAAATTTTAAAAACTATCCACAAGCCTAGATCCCTCGTGTAGATAATTGGCCTTAATCCCAGAAATCGCTTTAACTAGTATTTTGGTAATGTCTGTATGTACGCATGCTGCATTTCCGATCTCGTTTGATTAAATTTGAGGGACGTCTGCTCGTATCCATGTATTTATGTACGTATGTTCTTGTGTAATTCGATTAACTCAAAGAGGAATACCGAAGAAATTTCAAATTTAGGACTGCTTTAAAACATAGTTATGCATTTCCTTTTTGATTCCAATTGACTGAATAGTTTATTTACAGATTTATATGAAAGACTTTCGGTGCATTAAAGTCTATGGACATGCCTTTCACATTAAAAATCTCTGAACTATCTCTGTTTAGCTCATGCACAAAATATTGCCAACTGTCCCTAAGCTTGGCAAATTTAGGGGCAATATTACAAATTTTGGCACTAAAAATAAGTATACGTATCTATATAAATAAAATTAGACTTTTGTCTGTACATTTCTTAGAATTCAAAAATTTTGCGATTTCTATCCGTTTCAAGCGATGCGACCTTCCGATGCGACCCTCAAAAAAAAGTTTGTCAAGTCTGTCGTTTTGTCATTCTGTCCGTGACGCTTTTTTTGTTTAAGCATCACGTAAAAACGACTGAAGCGAATAGTATGAAATTGGGTGTCCTGATAGGTGGTCACTCAACTTAAAACATAGGCGTCGAATTTTTAAAAAATCTTGATTGGATTTTGAGATTTTGCGCAAATCCTTTCAAACTGCGTAAATTTGTGTTTAAGCATCACGTAAAAACGACTGAAGCGAATGATATGAAATTGGGTGTCATGATAGGTGGTCACTCAACTTTAAAAAAAGGCGTCGATTTTTTTAAAAATCTTGATTAGATTTTGGGATTTTGCGAAAATCGTTTCAAACTGCGTAAATTTGTGTTCGCACATCAAGTAATAACTGCAAAGGTGAAAAAAAATGATATTTGGTGAAATGATAGGTGGTCACTCACCTTAAACTATAAGCATCTAATTAAAAAAAAATTCGAGATTTCGTGAAAATCGTTTAAAACTGAGTGAATGTTTGTTCACGCATTACGTAATAACAACTAAAGCGAATGATATGAAATTTGGTCACATGATAGATGGTTGCTCAACATAAACTATAGATGTCCAATTTTTTAAAACATTTTTATTAGATTTTGAGATTTTGTGAAAATTCTCTCGACTAATACGAATGATACGAAATTTAGTGATAGGATAGGTAGTTGCTAATCTAATTTATAGGCGTTGAATTTTTAAAAGATTTTGATTACATTTTGAGATTTTGTGAAAATCGTTTTAAATGCTGAAATTTTGTTCCAGCATCACGAAATAAAGACTGCAGGGTATGAAACGAAATTTGGTGACATGATAGGTTGTCACTTAACTTAAATTCTAGGCTTCCAATTTTTCAAAAATATTGATTAGAGTTTGAGATTTCGCGAAAATTATTTCAATATGCGTAAATATTTGTTCGTGCATCACATATTTACGATTAAATCAAATGAATTAATACTACTTAGTTACTCTCTAACCTGTAATATTTTAACAATACATAAAAATTATAACTTCGCTTTCTTTACTTTGGCAACATACTACATCCATTCTGTGTACTCCTGCAATGTTGACGAAAGTTCTTGCTTTTTGGAAATTTGCATTCAGTACTAACCCGTCAAGGACGGGTACTTCAGCTAGTAAGACATAAGATAGCTATAATAATTTTTAAAATAAAGTAAATTCCAAAAATTTTTATTGAAATTATTCTACTCAAAATATATCATACACATAATTTACAAAACAAGTATTTTCTTTGAGTTTTGCAGCAGCATCTTCAAACATCTTAATTTATGAGCAGCTTCTAGGAGAAAAAAAGAAAATTTTTAGAACTTAATTTACACAAAGAATAGGAAATGCAAAGTAAGTCTGCTTCATATGTTCTTTTACATAATTTCTATATCAGGGATTTCCAACCTTTTTATTACTAACTCCTTAGAAAACGTTTTTTTCTGAATAGACCCCCTACTTTTTTCCTCAACACATCGGTATCTCGAAAGATTTTCCGAATGCACTCACAAAGACAGCAAAACATTAGGTGAAAGAAATTTTTCCGGTGTCCGGCAGTATAACAGTTGGTTAAACTCGGTTCCCATTGGAACACCGAAAGGGAAGCAGCACCTGCTTGGCCAGTGCCTAAAAGGGTAAACTCCTTTCTCGACTGAGGCTGATGTAAACCGTGTACGCTGTAGGGAACTAATGCATGAAAAATGTTTTATGACTTCAATGTTTTCCATGTTCAATCCACATCTCTTTGGGGTACCAATCCAGCTCTTAGGCCATCCAGCTCTCATCTGAAATTGGTTCAAAATTTAGGAGGGAGACCCGGGATAAGTCGGTATTCCCCTCACTGGGGATCAATAAAAAGGAAGCTGCCCAATTAAGGCCATTTTCGTTTTATATAAAGGATCTGATTCCGCTCTGCATTTGGCCAGAGGGGTTTCGAAGCAACAATAACAATTTTCATGTTCTGCGTTTGCAGAATTTACCAAGATTCAGACTGCAGGGTGCAGAGAATGACCCCAAAGACAGATTTTTACATAGCCCTTCTTTTTTCAACTTTTGCTCTAAAGTCTTATTTCATGCCAGTTTGTTTGTTTGTGTTGTGAAGGCAACGCTAAGGGTGGGCGATCAGCCTAGGATGAGGGGTTATCTTAAAATGTAATTTTAAAAAATATAATTCTCAAATTTTCTACATCACCTCATTAGTGTATGGGAATGTTTTTGTACGGGGGTCATATAAAAATGTAGAAAGTGTAACTTTTTGAAAATTAACGAGAAGGATTTTTTTAACGGATTCTTACTTCCGACCTCATTTGGAACATTTTTTCAATTTACACTGCCCACTTTTCTCTAAAGAATTAAAGTCCGTTACCACCTTTTTGGGACACCCTGTGTCAGTCTGGTTTATAGTATCCACAGGTTCTGAAATCATCATTAACCAGTGTTCTGCTTAAAAAAAAAAAAAAAAAAAAAAAAAAAAAAAAAAAAAAACAGTGGTCAGATTTGAAAAAGAAAAAAAAAAATCACTGTATTTACGTATGCTATTTCTAAGCTAATCTAAAATCATCTACGCGGGTTTCGAAGTTTATAAAGCGAAACAAAAAAGTCGGTTGAATATCAAATCAATGCTGTACAGCTTTTCATTTCCATAACCCTAAGAATCTGCGCTTTATGCCTTTGGAAACTATCTTGGCGAGTAATCGCATCGTTTGGCCTTTTTTTATGGTCAACGGATACAAGTAATCGGTACTTATTTTAAAGTCGATAATTTACGCCAACCTATTTCGCCAAAGGATTGCAATGCACTACATTGTAACAATGTCTCTGAACTATTCCACACGCACACGAAATCGCTCTTTTTTGCTGACTGAATGTAAAATACATAAGTACCAAATAAGCTTGTCTTGGTCGGAAGTATGATTTTTTTATTAGTTTCAATGAAGAATTTACCCGTGTATTTTAAAACTAAAAAAACAGTTAACTGTATGAACTATTACAATTACACACTGTACGCCGTGTAAAGATAGGAAATAGATACTAATAAAAAGTAGTGTTATTCCATTAGTGTTATATAACAGTATCAAGAGAGGAAAAAATAATTACAGATATTTGAACTTATACTTTACTTACATTAGACTAACACTATATTAAAAATGCCAAAAATTTGCTACAAATGATAGTTATACGTACCAATATTGACTAATCACCATCAAAAAATTTCTTCAGTTTTTTTCGTCTCCCATTCTCATGAAAACAAACATGGCGCCTGCCGGTAGATACTCGGATGTTGCCATCGCTCGACTGTTGCATGAACAGAGCGCATGCGCCAATTTTCATCGGCTGAATGCCGCTCGGCCGTTATACGGGCCGATATTTCTTTTCAGTTCAGTGTATTTTGATCAAATTTAGGCATATGGCCCGATAACGCAGGTCGGATATCGTTCCGAGCATCGTTTTATGAGTACCGGACTCATCAGTGTCTGCCTCATCAGTGTCTGCCGCACACATCCCGATCATCGTTTTTAGATGGAATTCCGTGTCTGGGCCGAGTACCGAATTTCGGTGAGCGATGAGTTGCGATGAATGCCGGTGGTTGGCCGAGCAGAAGCTGGGAATTGTTGCTTGTAGGGCAGTGACCTCCCACTTAAACGTATTTTAAGGTTACCTATTTAAAATCGCTTATAACTGAGAGCTGCGTATAACTGAAAGGGTTTAATTTTCCAACGCTTCTTCTAAATTATGAGAGATAAAACATTTGAAAATAATTATGCTTAATATTTTTTCAGTTAAAAGGAGCAATATTATATTTTGCAAAACTTAACTATATAATTTAGTTTAACTTTTAATTCAAAAATAGAATGTACGTATAATTTCATTTTACACAAGAAAAACTTTAATTGTACTAACATACCTTTAACAAAATCCCATCAATACTGTAGTTTATCTTTGTTTAGGCAACGTTCGTAATACAACCTTTTCTTACTCACTAAAATATGTTATTGTATATGAAATTGTCACATTTTACAGATAACGTCTCAGTTTTGCTAGGGCTTCTTAAGCAATACCATAAGACGAGACAGAAAGATGTTTTGCATCATTTTCATCTGATTTATTTTGCCAGGAGAGGACAGCTCACGTCACTGAATGTGTCGTTTAGAGATACGTACATCCTTCTAGGAGCTTCCCGCCACAATTTTGAACCTCATCAGAAGGTGGGGGGGACTTCTGAATATTGGCACTCCTCGGAAACTGCTAGCGACCGCCGAGAGGACTTTCAGAACCATGGATTTAACGTGCACGTACACCTCAGTGTACACGGTGGTCTTTAGTGGTGCGCCTGTATCGAACCCGCAACCTTCCGGTTTCAAATCCAACGCCTTAACCACTAGACTACCACGGCCACAACTTATTTATCATCACTTTCACCTGTAACTCATCAAAAACAGTTTTACACCCGTATTCACGAAACTTTCTACCAGCTGGTAACAGCCGGATTACCATAGAATCGGATGGTTAAAAAAAAAATGGTATTCACAAGGCCAAATCGGCTGGTTACATCTCGTTTTTAACAGACGAATGTAACCAGCCGAATTCGGGTGGTTACCGGACTGTTACATTCGACGCATGCGCTGTGAGGCTCTAATCTGTTAACAAACATGGCGGACTACAGCGCTGTTGAAGACAGAAGGTATGGAAATTTTAGAATTTATTGATAGATTTGCAAAATTTATGTGTGAGGAGAAAGTAAAAGGTTTAGAAGACTTGTGTGTCAAGGATTTTCCAATACATTACCATCAAAGTAAGTAAACGGTAAACAGGCGAAAAAGGAAATGTTTTGAATTTACAGCAAACGTGTCAATGAAATTATGGCGCAGCGGTAAAGCGAGCGATTGGCAAGCAGTAGTTCCAGGGTTCTGGCCTCGCTGCGACCAAAGTATCCCTTCTTGCTCTCTCACCACCCCCTTTTTTTTTTACATCTCTTTTTTTTTTTATTTCTAAAAAAGAAAGGCCCTCTGGGATGAAGTACTTAACCATTTTAATTAGGTGTATAAATTCGACATTATACTACAATACCATCAAAATCAATCATGATCCCAATCCTGTCAGAAAAAAAGAAATAATTTTATTAATTTTTTATTTTTTTCCCAGCAAGACCATTGTAAAATTTAATAGACAAAGCCATGTGAATTCGCAGGGGTTAGCTGGGCTGGAACAGGTTTCTATAATTAGTCCCCTTTCTAAAATTCCTTTGATTTCCCACCCTCCCCCCCCAAATTTTAGTCAATTAAATTAGTAGTTTTTTTATTTGCATTGATTCTGCAGTTCAACTATAGGTAAAAAAAATTTCAGCGCTACATACCCCCCATCCCCTCCCAATTTTTATTTGCCTACGATTTTGCAAAAGAAGAACATGTAGCTTTGAGACAAAAATTCATTGACATTTGTTTTATCTGTTTCAAGGGGGAAGAAAATGTAAATTTTAACAGAGTCTGTTTTAAGCTTATAGTATTAAATATTTATTTACATACATCCGATAAAATAACTAATATAATTCTTGATTTTTGCATTATTCCATTAATAAAAATACATCAGAGGCATTATTCACTATTAATATTTAAATTGAATACTCTTTTTCCCCGTTCCTGCTTTATTTAAATAAGTTGTACACTTCGTGCTAAGTTATTACTCATAAATTAATCCCATGCGAAAAAAAAAAAAATCTTATTTTAATGTCTGACTACAGAGTGATTAAAGTGTCTATTGTGGGAAAAAACTTGCAATTTCGAGTGGAGATCTGCAATTCCTTTTTTTTTTGGGGGGGGGGGGGGAGGGTCCAAAAATTCCTAGTACTTGATATGAAAAATCAAGAGACAGCCTAGTTCATAACTTCAGTTAAAAATTGAGTAATGGCTACCTCATAAATCATTATTTAAGACCCAGCAATAACCATCTCAACACAATCACATTTTAATATTCACGTATATATTTACCCTTTACTGTATAAAATTACAAAAAATTGCAGAGCTGCACTATGATCCATATTTTTGTGATTAAAGTATGGTCACCAGTAGGTTTCAACATTAGAATCATTACAATTGTATTAAGACATTGTAAAAATATTTGCTTTTTTATGCATTTGAAATTTTAATTATTGATACTCAAAAAAAAAAAAAAAAAAAACATACCATCTCCTACAGTAAAACAAATAAAATACCCCCAGGGTAAGCTCTTAAGTATGTATTCACAAATTTTTAAACAATCGTACTGTTTTTGACTGTCAGATACATTAAAAAATAAAAATAGAAAACCTTCGAATACCTTTAAAAATTATCTTTTAAAATCAATATATCTTTTAAATTCGTAGGAGTATATAAATAAAATATCGGTTATTAATTACAAAAAATTCAGCAGAAATCTCAAATAAATAATTGAAGCATTTGTGATTATAAAAATACATGAAAACACATTACACTCCTGCTTATTTTCAACTATTTTGGAGCGCTCGCGAAGAGGGTTCAAGGGTCGGCAATCAGCTGGTTGGATAGCCAGTGCCCTAAGCCAATCACAGACGAGCTTACAAAGCAGAATGCACAAGTACAAGTTAATCGGTGGTCAAACGTTGGTCAGGAAACCAGTGGTTTTAAATAGTTGGTGAATACCGTTCTGAGGTTACCGATGTGTTACCAGCAAGTAACGGTCAAACGTTAGTTTCATAATCAGGCGGTTACTAGCCGTTTCGTGAATACGACTGTTAGTGTCTTAGTTTACTTGATACTATATTTTCATCAACAATCTCAACATTCGCGTTTCTTAAATACTGTGTCTCCGAGGACGGTGACGGAGAAGAGTGCATCTGTGTAACAGGATTTGTGAATTGCGCTGTTTATTTTCCCGAATAACTGAGAGCGACAATTGAAAGTCGCGCTTATAAGTGAGGGACCTATATCATTATTTTCCTTTCCTTCGTGACGGGACCTTTCAAAATTCGCGTATAAAATGATTGAGAGGCGCATAAGTGAGAGGTCCCTGTACTTTTAAAGTTAAGAAGTGTGGAGATTTTAATTCATATCACATTTTGAACACAGCTTTTCTGAACTGTCACAGCTCTCTTGCCTGTAAGTTGGGGCTTTTGAGAAAAAGAGCTCGTTTTTTTTAACTCCACTCAAATAATTTCAATGCATTACTGTCGATGGCTTAAACTGCCATTGATAGTAATGCATTGAAATTGTTTTGAGTGGAGTTAAAAAAAGAGCTCTTTTTCTCAAAAGCCCCAACCTTCACCCATTTCAAGCACAATACCATCCTACTTACATAGTTAGCAAATAATTCAACGACGGCCGTGTGTCCGCTTCAAAAATTACGCCAAATGTCCCCAGCGGGACGACTTTCGGAGATAAATCGCCAAATATGATAGGAAAAATGTTTCGAAAAAATGCGGCCAAGTTGGGGATATTTTCACTTTTTGGCGGGAAATAAAAAAATTCCTAATGTGGTAACATTAAGGTATGATGATATCAATGGGAATATTGAAAATACGTATCACATCCTCTAACCGATTTACGTATCAGAATAGCCCTCGTGTTGTTTTACCCTAACCGTTAAACTAAAATCTCGCTAGATTTAAGTACAATACATCGCTAAATTCAGCGCAAAATTCTTGTGCTAGAAAGTGTTTTTACTTCCTTGTATGAAGGAAAAGGAAGTAATGTGATCGCGAAAAATTGGTATCCAGATTTTGATTATCTTTAAATTTAAGAGTTTTTGCGGGACATCTCATCGTACGGATATACGTGTGTCTGTCCATATAAATGCATGTACAACCCATTTTGACTGGCCGTAAGTCCATTTTGAACGGATTGTCTCTGACGATTGTACGTACGAACGTACGTACATATGTAACTTGCCTACTCAAAAACTATTGGTCGTAGAAGGTAGAAATTTTATATTTATGGCTGTTGAAGCATCTAATTGTGCACCTCCCTTTTTGGTTCTAAACGACTGGATAGTTTATTTACAGGGCCACTCAAAAGACTTTCCGATTACGCTCTATGCGGAGAGAAATTCATTAAAGTGTAATTTAGAAGTATTAGGCTATTTCAAACGAATCAAAATGATGTATGTTGTTAAGGATCACGAAATGAATCTCTCCATCTAAGTGTATTTAATATTTATAGTTTTGCTACAAAAACACTCAAAATAACTCCAACACATTGCAGTCAATGTCAGTTTTAGAGACGCTTTTCCATTTCAAGCACAATACCATCCTACCACACAGTTCGATAATGGTCCGACGACAGTCATGTGCCTCCCTCAATAATTAGCCAAGTTTAGCAACTTTTGGTGGTCGTATGTATTTATGTAACTTGCATATCTCAAAAACATATTAGTCGTAGATTGTGGAAATTTTATAAATAAGATTGTTGTAAAATCTACTTGTACGCCTCGATTTTTGGTCCCAATCTACTGGAGAGTTTATTTACAGGACCACCCTAAAGAATTTCAATAAATTAATTTCTACGGACATCTTCAATGTCTGTAGTCAGTCATTGTTTGGTCCATGCCCAAAATCTCGCCAACTGTCATGCACCTTGGCGAGTTTATATGAAATATCGCCAAATTTAATTACGTATTTGGCATAGCTCTAAAACTTTTAACAGTAGAATGTTGAAACTTTGTATTTAGAACTGGTGTAGCATACATTTGTGCATTTCTTTTTTGATTGCAATCGACTGAGTAATTTATTTACATTGTCACCCAAACGACTTTAAATAGATTGAGGTCTATGGATACCTTCAATTCATTAAAAGTCTGTGATGAGTCACTATTTCGGCTATGAACAAAATCTCGCTAACTATCTCAAACTTGTCGGCTTTTTGCGAAATATCATAAGCTGCTGCTAAAGGGACTCCCAAGTGGTACTTCTTCGGTGGAACGTCAGACCAGGATTCTTTCTATAACGCGGAAGACGCACCCTTGCATGTAATCGCCAAGAATAAATATTTCAAATTGAACCCAGCTTGGCGAAATCTCAAACATTTGGCTAGCAATCGCCAAACCTTATTAATATTGTTTTGCTGTATTTTTTCTCTTTTAGTCAAAAAAAGTTTAGATGAAGTGCACCGTTTAACAGACGTACAAGGAAGTAAGTCATGTGGTGTCCACATCAGATTTTTGAAGTAAAACTTCTTTAGTCGTGACTAGGGAGTAATTCAGATTTTTTTTTTCTGACGGAAGTAACGCTCAGTAAAGGAAGTGACGTATATGTCATATACTCCACGCCAAGCGCGCCTGAAAAAGAAAAACCACAGGAGAACCTACATTTTCGACCGCTCGCTGCTTTCGTCGACTTCATCGTGTAAAAATACGCGGAACCTGTTAGGTAAAGAAACGGCGAGAAAAACAGTCAAGAGGCGTATCTTTGAGATATCCCTCTTTATTTATACATCAATCAGTGGCGGCTCGTGGGTGATTTAAAAGGAGGTTCACAAAACAAATTTCGAAAATTAAATATGTAGATACGACGCACCTTACCAATTAAAATATATTTGCGTTTCCAGCCGTTAAAGGAAAAAACAATGCACGCAACTGAAAGAAAACAAGTCATCTTGGGTCTTACATTTCGTCACCAAGATAAATTTTAGCAAAGGTGCTGTCTTGACTCATGGGCGTAGCCAGCGAGGGGCAGGGTGGGGCAGCTGCCCTCCCTAAAATGAGCTAGTCATAGGGTCTGATTATGACAAACCGGGCATTCTCCGGTTAGACTCCATATCCTCCCCCCCCCCCAATGAAAATCCTGGCTACGCCCTTGTCTTGACTCATTTTATTTCAATTTTTTTTCAAAGGATGATATTGAAAAATGCCATTGCTTTAGCTCCGAAACACGTATCTTAATTATTTACACTAGTTTGTAAAAAAAATAATGTAGTGAAAAATTGTAGAAATAAAAAAAAATATTAAGAAAATGAATTAACTAACCGAACGTAACAAACCAAAAAAGTGGTCATGGGTGCACAATGAAATTGTGAGAACGGACAGATTTCATGAGTGCCGTGCTTCCTCCCAACTGTCTGGCCTTCGTATCCCAGAGAGCGGTTCAGTGAGAAAAATTTCCGTTCGCACGTGCGACTGATTAGACTGTGTTGTAGTAACCTACACTCAGTGGCGGTTCCAGAGGGGGGGTCACGGGGGTCATGACCCCCCAAATGGTCTTCAACTAAGGGGCCTAGATTAACCATTCTCCCCCCCCCAAAAAAAAGATGGCCCAAGCCGAGCTTTGATAGGGGCCCAAAATTCAGAGGCCTTGCATACATATCACATTGTGCTGCTGAAAGAGAATTCCTCTTTAGAAGACCATTGGTCTCTAAAGAGGACTAGTTTATTTTATAACACTAAAGTATGCACACAATATTCTACGTGCTCAGACGTTGCTCTTTGGCAGAAAAATATGCAGCCGTTTTGTAAATATGTGCGTTCATCCATATCCATCCATATATGGAGGGCAAAGGAAGAGGGCGTCACATCGAGGCTGATTAAGGTAAGGGTGGATGGAGTAGTTGCCCCGAAACTCTCAAAAACTCTCAAAATCAAAAAATGGTTTGTAGAAAAATGTGTGAATTGTGTGTGCGTAATACATTACACTTGTATTCAACAACACACCCACCCTTTCAAATAGCCTTCATCGTCTTCAAAAGCACTCTAAGAAGCATCTATGTTTGTAAATAATTAATTTATGGAATCCAAATCTAGCGTAACTACTACAAGACCATAAAAATTATAAAGGAGGAGGGGGGGGGGTCACGACGGAAGGGACCATACCTAAACAGGGCCGTATTACACATCATTCTGAGTTATGCTTCCTTTTGGGCTATGGGCTCCAGGGCGGCCCATAGCCCAAAAGGAGAAGAAAAAAAACCCATAATCAAACGTTATTAAAGCCATTTTAGTGTTAATATTTATACAGCATTTGTAACTCTGAAAAAATAATTCTGATTAATTAGCAACTTTGTACACGATGAAAAATTTCCGGCATTGTTAGGCACTACACTTCTTAATTGAAATTTGAATGAATATGTGCTAGAAAGTTTGAAGCTGACTATTTAGCTTGAAATTTTATGTGCACATTTCAGTGATGACCTGCATTAGACAGATCATTGTGATATATTTTGAAATTCAACAAAGTAATGAGAATTTTTAGCACTACGTCTACTCGAAAGAGCTATGGCGGCTGTGTCCCGCAATCTCGAAAGATACGTGGTATCCCATTACATCGAAAAACGATTTACGGTATTTATGCCTTAGCCAGGGTGTTGGGGTTCAAAAGAGGGACCGTCTAAAAGATAATTGACTTGTCTTTCCTGGTCAGGCGTACCCCTCTTCAAACGAAAGTATGCTCTCTTCGCAAGAAGCCTGTCAGAAGGTCAGAAGAGTCATAAATTTCCTGTAATGGGTTTCGGCGCGATCTTGATCGCAATAAGGGGTCGGGGAGTATGTAAAAAGAAGTTCCACTGATGTCTGTTTCTTTTTTAAATGTTTTTATAAAAAACAGAACAAGCATAATTACCGAACTAAATAGTATTATTTTCATATAAAAAAGGGAAATCAAGGCTCATAGCAAAAGGACATGATTAAATATGTATTAATTAATGAGAAATATATCTACAAACCGGCAGTTTTTAATGATCAAATCACCTTAAATAAATTGTGTCACATTCACGCTTTATTCACTTTCACAGTAACCATGACAAGTTTAAAAAAAAAAAAAAAAAAAAAAAAAAAAAAAAAAAAAAAACTCATCTTTTAGCTATCTGTTTGGTTTTTCTAATATTACTTTGGCTTAGCTGTAAAATTAAATCTGAAAATTATTTTATTTTTAGTGATGTGTATCACTTCAAGCGCCTTTTTAAATATCTGATGCATTTTATTTTATTTATTTTAATACATTTTAAATGCTTCCAGATAAGTTATCATCATACTTCTTATCCGTTTTTTGCACAACTCCCCTCACACACACACACAAAAAAAAAACCTAAATAAATAAATTAATTAAAATTAAAAGAGTTCAAAAAAGCCTATTTTGAACTATAGTATTGTTATAATTATTTCTATTGATATCAAAATACAACAGAATTTTACAATAGCATTTTAAACAGTATCTTCACATTTACTCTGAGCCCATATAGGGGCCGGTGGGTGCTTGACGGACCCCCCCCCCACTTTGCAAATTCAAGAGCCTCGTTAAAAGCAAATCAAAGTAAGTTTTTGTCCACTATTTAAAAAAATCAGGGGCGGACCCAAAAAAATTCTGCAGAGAGGAGGGGTCACAATTGTTTTTAGTCTTTTCTCTAATAAATGCATTTCAATTTACAAAAGAATCTTTTATAGCCTACATTTGATTTGTCATGTGAGTGCACGTACCCCCCATACCCCTATGAAAATTATAATTCTGTGGAGCAGGGCCCGATCATCACGATATTGGGCTCTGGGCAAATACAAATTTTTGGGCCTTTGCATTTACGAGAAATTACATAGTCCGCATTTAACTTGTTCTGGGCACATATTTATCTGCAGAAATATATATCAAGTTTAGATACTAAATATATGCATACATTGCAGTAACGAATATTAAATGATTTTTGCATACATGGATAAAATTTATTTTCACAAATGAATATATAGACATATACATATACGTACACTTCTATACTAAACTCCTTTAAAATATAAATGAAAAGAATCGAAAAACTTACAGTACGAATCTTAAAACTGATGAGACTTTCTTATAATAAAATTTGCAAAAAGAGGCTCAAACACTGGCTCACGGATTTTGATCGAATGCTCATGGGTTTTAGAGGACCCTTAGTACAGTAAAATGTCAGAGAATCAGCTTACGACTCAAGATAATGACAATCCAAATTTTTATACAAACTTTTTTATGAATTAAAAAATAACAATCTATGTTGAAAAGTACAAAAATTTTGGGCCCTTGAAATTGGTGGGCCAAGGGCAAGTGCTCCGGTTGCCCTGCCGATAAACAAGCTCTGTTGCGGAGGGGGGGGGGAATTTTTCCTGGTGCCTTTTTTTCCTACATTCGTATTAGATAATAGTTCATAAAGTAAATACGTAGAGATTTTTTTAATAAACAAAATTATTTATTTATCTAAGATGACCTATATATCAATTATTGGGTAAGAAAAAATGGATTTCACCAGTAATTGACTCTTATGTTAGTTATTTTAGCCAAGTGCATACAATTGCATACAATTTCTAGTAAATGCAGAAAATAGCTATTGAGATGGTTATCTTTAGATAAGTTTTAATATACAGGGTATCCCAAACAGGTCACGCTTTAATTCTTTATATAATAGAACCTTTTATCAAATGTTGCTATCTAATAACAATTTAGGCATTTATCTTCATTTTTTGCAACTTTTTTTTTTATCACCAGAGGTTGTAGGTATCAAAATTTGAAATTTTAAACATAGTGCTAAAAATATTGTGATTATCAGAAGCTAACTTAATGCTGAAATTAGGATAAATTCATTATCAACCTGTTTTTATTTAAAGCATATATTTTTAAAAATTACTTTAAATTGAATTGTCTCAAATAATTAGATGAAGTTACCTGTCTTAGATTAGTATGTAATGCAGATTTCCAAAAAGCCTGACTTAGCATTATAGGAGTACAAAAAATGGAAGTAGATTATAGGCAAAATTATTGAAAGCAACGATATAACTTCTGTCTATTGTTAAATGATTCCATGTTAGATTGTAAGTAAGTGCTGAGTGAAATTCTCAGTAGAGAAGGTATTTGTATTCAAACTTAACGTTTTGTTTTAGTGGAAAAGTTTTAATGTCAAGAGGTCATTCCTCTCCTATAACTAAATTTTGTTTGATTCCTTACAGAATTTAAATATTATGCCTCCAGAAAACTCAAAAGTTTCAAAAAACCTAAAACGGCAAATAAACATCTAAAATATGCAACAGTTTTTTAATAATTAAATAGCTAGCTAATATATTAACTCCGGACGTCTTATAGTGATTTCTCTTTTTTTTTTAAATGCAATTTTGCAAAGTTTTAAAATTTATTCAAACTTAAGATAAAATAAAATCAGGCATTTATTGTTTTAGTTGTTACTGATCATAGTGTAACTAAATTTCATTCTACTCCCTAAAGCTGTTTTTGAGGGATACGAGAACAAACATTTACACGATTTTTACAAAATCTCAAAATATTTGAAATATTTGAAACAACTTTGGCATCTAAAGTTCACAGATAAACTTGCCACATAAAATAATCTCAAATTTGGAGGAGTTATGAAGTTTTTTCTCTCTCCCGAAAAATTTCCTTTTTGTGACTGAGGTGATATCGGTAACTCATCGATTCAATTAGTTCTCTCCTCGCCCAATGTGTTTAATAGTAATTGTAAATAAAATAAAATAAATCAATAAATCTTATTTTAGAAAGGACTAAAATGTACAATAATAATGCATATGTATATATATATTTTTTTATGTGAAAAGTCTTAAGCTTAAGCAGGTATTGCAAAATAAAAATCATCCTAGCTCCCCGAATTTTGGCGGTGGAAGCATTTTTTGATTTTTAAAAAGTAAAATAATGTATAAATTGGTTAAACCTTCAGATGCTCAATTGTGATACCTAGGCAGTTACTGATAACTTAAGTACCATAGTTATTTACCTATACATATGAGATCAAAATTTATAATGATTTTTATGTGAAATTAGATCTTATTCACAACGTTTTCTCTTTACGTTCAGAACACAAATCAAACTTCTTGAAATCATCATAGAGGTTTTTAGAGTAACAATATAAATTTCATAACCAATAATAACAAAGAATTACACTCAGCAAGTTACGCTGTTTCAAAGAAGATTTACACTCTAGGAAGGTCGAATCTTATAGAAGAAAATATGATTTTAATCAAACTTGAATAGTGAATAAATATATTTTTCACAGCAATGTGATCGAATTAGCCGAATAGAAATAGCCAGGAAAAAAATTAATCGAATATTCGAACCATTTAATCGATTAATTGACACAGAAATAATTATTATTGCATTACAGAATTTTTAAGATCCAAATACAAATAAATGTTGATAAAAAAAATGTTGATAAAAATTCAGAATTTTAATCAACATTTTAATTCGCATTAAACACAGATTAGGTCTACTGAAAATGATTTATAAATATTATACTGACACCATTTAAATCTTTATCAATTTTTAATTCATTTTTTATACTCGCACTTCTATACACTTGGCTTTTAATTAAGTTTTTCAAGGTACTGACCAGAGAGATTGCATTGAGTTTCAATATTTATCTCATAAAGTGCCCAATTTCTATGAAATTATAGAAACAAATAATATATATCAGAAATATTAACATATGCTTCGAAATTATGAGCTAACTGAAAAATCCGTATCCTTAAACGGTAAATCCCCTCCCCCCCCCACAGAAACTGCTTTTTTAGATTATAAAAGGCCGATTTCGTTTGTAATTTCATAAGCGCAGGGTCACATGCAGGATTTTATTTTGGAAAGAGTAAAACTCAAAAGATATCTATCAAAAAGCATATGTTTGAGATTTTTTCTTGCACGTTATATCTTTTCGTACGGGCAACTGTTTTTAAGACCAAATAACAGCTTATAAAGCTTACTTTCATTTGTCCAGGAATGACCATTACTTTTTCTTGTTAACCCCTCAATTCAGCTTCCCCATTCGAAAGATGCGGGGTGAGGGGTCAATGCTCTTTCGGACTTGTGGGTGAGGAAATCGCTTATTTTGGAGAGTGGGGTTTCTTTTGCATTTCTAACTGACCCCTTTAAACGCGACAATTCCAATTACGGAGAATTTATGCTCTTCTGTCAGCCTTATCTTTCGAGATTGCGGGACACAGCCACATTTGCATAAGGATCCAGGGCCACAAGAAGTCTTCAGACGTCCCTCGTCAATCGTCATGACCCCCCCTAAACTGACAGTCTGGAACCGCCCCTGCCTACACTACAGTGCGTTAGCTATAATCATTGATATAGTTATGATCGGTTAGCTATATCAATGGCTATAATAAGCGTATTTAATAATAGTGGGAGGAAGGGGGGAGAGAGTAAAACTCACGTTTTAAGTTCACATAAATGTAGAAGTGTGCTTAACATTTGCTTTAAATTTAATTTGTTAATGTGTTTATTCTTCAGTTTTTCCTTTGGGGGTTCACGTGCTCATGTGCTCAAATGGAGGAGCCGCCACTGATATCAATAAGCGTTTTGAAGGTACATCCAACATAATATTTTACATGCAATCCCAACACCACAGGAGGTTCTCGATAATCCTTATTTTAGATGAATAATATACATGGTTTTGGAAAAACACAAAGAAATGGAACCTGCCTGCAATCGAATCGGAAGAGTAGATGGAAACGTCAGTTTAAGAACACTTTTCCTGGATTCTAACCCAACTTAAAGACAGAACGACACTTTAAGAACAAGGAGATGGAACATCACAATTAAAGGGACAGTGGCTGCAAACGAACCTAAATAGCAGAGGGAAATTTTCGTTTAAGAACACTGTTGGAGGATCATACTTGTTGGGGGACACACGTAGGTAAATTTATAGGAGGGGACACTTCTCTGGATAACGCCGATGTTGCAAACAGATGGCGCTAAGCACACTGGGTAACTGCGCAACTCAGGTTGTTTATATTTCCATCGAGGCGAAGTAAATGGAGATCCTTGAATTAGCAGAACTTCCAAAAAAAAAAAAAAAAATACATAGAACGTGATACATAGTAATTACTGGCTTCAGATGTGTTTTAAATACATAATTGTCTTATAATACTATTTCGTAATGAATATAGGCAAAAGTTTCGAAGCGAAGTGATATTATTATTTGTCAAATGCCAGTTACATTGGCCGTTAGGCCATTAAACTCCTAAATATTATGTATATCATGTGTCTGTTATTATTTTGCCCAAAAGCTGTATTTTTAAGAAATGTTAGTAAATTTAGAAGAATGTAGTTTGTGTGAACGCAATATTTATAATGATATATATAGTGTAATGATATATGTATTTATATATATTAACTAGCAGACCCTCACGGCGTTGCCCGTGAACCCCTTAAATTATGCGATTTACAAAATCTGACATGTAAACTGCAACTCACAGATTAGTACTCTAGGTCGCAATTATCTTACAGAATGTGCAAGTTATAGGTCCCGAGTTACTGGTACCTACTTACAAACGCACCACTAAAGACAACTCACTGCCGTGGCCGTCACATATTTCTCCCAAAAATATCGTGTAATGTGCATTAAAATTGCTGGAGTTATTAAATATTTCATCCAATTAAACAAATTATCATGTAAAATACGCAATTTTCGATTTAAATTTCTGAAAATTAGGAAATGTTAGGTCATTAAACGTATTAAATACCATAAAAAAATTTCATGAAAAGGCCTCATTAGGAAAAACGCGCCAAATAAAGAAATATCGCCAAATTTGGCGCTAAAAATAAGTCCCCAAAATTAGGTTTTCGAAGACCTATGACCCATAGAACCCGAGATTTCCAGAACATTACATATCAATGCAACAAAAAGCAAAATTTAACTATTTAACACATAGAATACGAATTTTAAACTATTTTAAACCCCAGAAAGCGGGTTGCTCCCAAAATTCGTAACACAGGGTAAGAAAATTTCCGTTTTAGAACGGTTTTTAATTAATAATTAAACAAAGTAATTAAAATTTTAAAATTCTGATTCTCAGGTGCACATTATCGGCATTCATGGGCTTATATATTCAAATTTTCAGAGTTCTGTGTGCAGTAGATTTGTCTGGAGACCGCACACAGACAGATTTAAAAACATTCATTTTTATTATTATAGAGATAGATAGATTTGGCGTAAACCTGATGAAATTTTCGTGCCATTTCATGCTTCTCAAATGCAAACGATTTGTTTTATAGTAGCATTCGGGCGAAACTCGCCAGGCATGGCAACGTAAAAAACGGTTTTTTACTTTTGGGGTTACCACTCACTTCAAGCATAAATCTTTTCATGAGGCCAAAGTTCGCCAAACATGACTATCTAAAATCGGTTTTTAATTAATAATTTAAAAAGTAATTAAAATTTCAAAATTCTGAGCCTCAGGTGTACATTACCGAAGGAATGGGCTCATATGTTCGAATTTTCAGAGTTCTGCGTCCAGTAGTTTTTTCTGGACATCGCACGCATGCAAATTTTCAGACATTCATTTTTATTGATATAGATTGGCGCAAAACTGACTAAATTTCCGTGCCATTTCATGTTTTCTAATGCATGCGATTTTGTTTCACAGTATCATGCTGGCGAAACTCGCCGAGCATGGCATCGCCGAACCTGCAGTTTAAAAACATGGATGCAGAATAATAATTTGAAACCTACCAGCAGACGAAATCAACGCTTAAGAACACTGTGATAGAAAAACACAAAAAAATTTACACTACCTGCATTCGAACCCAACAAACAGAGGAAAACATCAGTTAAAGTATAATACTAGACTATGGACATTCCCCCATTCAAACCCAACCATCAGACGGAACAGTGGTGGTATAAGAAAGCAGTTAAAGAATAATACTACAGCATGGACACTTCCTGGATTTTAAGTAATTATCATGAATTACCGATGATTCTTACTCGAGATTTTAATGTTAATTTTCGCTCTCAAGAATCTCAGCCGTTTGTTGATTTTTTAAAAGAAAAATTTGATCTAACTATGAATACTTCTCGACTTCAATCAACCACGTGTTTCGGTACAACGATAGATGTATTTTCAAGAAAATTAGCAAATTTAGAGAGTAAAATTTATGTTTCACATTATAGTTACCACAAACCTATAATTTCATACATAAAAATATATGATGACATTCAAGTACCTATTTCCAAGTCCATGAAAACCAAAACTTCAGTCAGTCAGTCAGCCTATTTCCAATGTATAATATGAATATAACATTTATATAATCTTTGTAAAGTACACCCTCCAAAAAAAGTATTCGAGCAAGAGAGAAATTTCCTATTTTAGATTTGTGAATAATAATTGAGTTTTTGAAAAACGCACAACTTGACAGAAATATGGAAATTCATATTTATACATAGCCTAATTCATATTCTATGATAAATAATTTTTAATATACGAAACCAACGTAGGAAATTTATCTCTTGCTCGAATACATTTTTCGGAGGGTGTACATGAATAATAAATATAATTAAATTATAATATGATATTTATTTTAAGATAAAGTTTAATCATTTCAGTGATATGTGTCGTAAACGTCAAAGAAGTTTTACTTCAATCGCGCGTAAAGATTAAACGCACACACTTTTTTTTAATCGGTGTGTTTATCATGATTTATCTTTCTTATTGAAATCGAAATCTACCTATAATCTTTCGTTAGGACAGCAGAAGAGTTCCACATTATGCTTATTCGAATAGAGGAATGAATTGTCTGCATTTTACACTAATTTTTTGGTTAATTGTATCGAAAAATACAGAATTTGATATAGAGGTTAACATGAATAAGAATGTGCTTATATAAGTTCAAATTACTTTCTTAATATTAACATAACCATAATTGTGAGAAATGAGCCTTATTCCCATGCTAAAAACGGGTATTTTTTTTTTTTTTTTTTTTGCTAGGCGTACAAAAGTCTGTGGTATAAAATCATGGTAACTGCCCGACAGATAATATGCTATACATTCCAATCCCTCCCTCTAAATAAATTTTCTAGAAAAGATTCGCAGGCAGAAATCCTTTGGAACGTAGAAAATTGCCATCAGTAAAGATTAGATATAATAAGTCTAAAATAATAATAATAATAATGTCAAGGTACTCAAGTTTTCCCTTGGGGGTCATTAAAAAATACATTGATATGCTGAAACAATGCAAATAACACTGGAAGGGGGATATGAGTTGATAAAATTAGTGGTACTTTTCTCCAAAATACCTCCGAAAAATTATTGATCCATCAGTAGGACGCATTAAGATCACGGAATCCAAAATTTATTGGAATTTAAACATGGTAGTCTTTAATTTCATATCGAGATTAGCTTAACATATGTTCGTTCTCAAGGCATTAGAAGTAAAATACGCTGTGTAATTACGGTTTTCTATGCATCTTTTTCCTTTCTGTTGAATGAAAACAAGATATATCAGTTACAGTCTATAAAATGCTTTCTTGTTGAGCATAATGTTTCGATAACCAAAAAGAACATATATTTATGACTACCAAAAATATAATTGTACAGCACATAGCATTAGAAACAGATCAATAGACTTTTTTAAGGTTTTCGGTTAAATACCATCCATGCATAGCGAATTGTTCTTGCTTAGGAATCTAAACAGTATTCTCTCAAATGTCCTCTTCTGTGTGTCATGTATATGTACGCGTTAATCGAAAATTTTATCGGAAAATGCTACGTGTACGTAAATGCATAAATTTAGACTGTATATTAAAGAAAGGTTTCTAAATCTACACCAGACCACACACGCGTATGTGAGCAATAAGTTCATCATACCGTAAAACGGCAATGAGTGCTACTAGGTTTTTTAAAGTAGCAGCATTACCATCGAATCATGCATTCGTTATGAACATTTCATCGAATGATGATGTTACTCCTCTGGATGGAGTGGAATTCAACCTACTTAATGTGCTGGCTCGATGCATGAATTTCAGATACAAAATTATCATTCCACCTGACAGAGAATTCGGGCGGAAAAATGAAAATGGTGAATGGACTGGAATCATCGGTATGACTAAACGGGGAGAAGCGGATTTTGGGCTCAATATGATAGCCCTTAATTGGATTCGAAGGGAAGCGGTGGACTTTGCTTATCCATATAATGTAGATGGCTCAACGTTTGTCACTGAAAAACCGACCTTGCTTCCGAAAATGCTGGCGTTCTTTTATCCGTTCGACAAGTTTCTGTGGGCATGCATGGTGGCCGTTTTGCTGATGGCCCCGTTCGCTTTCAAGTACGTACATCTCAGAAAATATTCTCTTTCGAGGCTCTTCTTGGAAATATTTGGAAGCTTTTTTCAGCAACCTCTCATTCTGAAGCCCATTAAATCAAGCCAAGTGATACTTTACTCAGCTTGGTTCTTCTACGCAAGGTTTGCGACGTTGTGCTACAGCGTCCTCTTGCTGTCATTCCTGACGGTTCCTCTCGTATCCCGCGGGATATACACGGTGAACCAAGTTGCAGAAGCTGCTGCCAAGGGGACTCACAAGTGCTACTTGTTCGGCGGAACGTCAGACCAGGATGCTTTCTATAACGCGGAAGACGGACCCTTGCATATAATCGCCGAAACCATCAAGAAATACAATCGCGTTGTGAAGCACGGGGGAGACATAAAAGAATACATCCACGACTCGAAGACAATACTCATCGGCTCTAACACCCTGGTCCCGTTCAATTACATGGTCGGCGTGTATCGGAACTATTACATTTCTAACGAAATGTTCTATATCACGTTGTTCGGAATACCTGTAAAGAAGAACTTTTGCTGCCTGGAACAAATGAATAAGTGCATTTTCAGAATGTCCGCTGGCGGCCTGTATCAGAAGTTTTTAAAGGACGCGTATTTTCTTTTGCATTCCCAGTCCCTCCGAAATCAAGAGCCGGAAGAGAAAGCCAATGTCTTGGGATTTTTCGATATGTGTGGAGCCTTTTTCATTCTGTTGGGAGGTCACGTAGCTGCGGCCATTTGTTTTTGCTTTGAAATACGTTGTTCTAAGGAATTACACAAAACAAAACCTGAAGGGCGAGTGAAACGTAAAAATTCAATGGGGCCGCATAATGAAAAAATAAAAACGAATAAACGAATTTACTTTTAAACAAGCACGTTTCCTCCCCCCCCCCCCCATTCTCCCACAAAACCCACTTAAAACTACTTTGCAACATGTAATCCGATGCAATAAGAGATTTGCCCGAATATCGTTTTTGAGCTCATGAGAATTGAAGAATTCCGTTATTTTCTCATATTGATCCTACCATCAGAACTTGACCAAAATAATATGGGACCACCTCTAATGTACGCCTTTTTTAATTAAAAAAAAGGAATAATCGAACTTAGTCCAAGTGGTTAAAAAATATCTCCGAATAGAAAGTCGGTTTAAAAAACACACGAATTAATATTCTCACTGAATAACAGTAAGGTTTGACAATATATGGTCCATTATATAAAAGATATCACCAAGCTGAGTTCAGTTTTCGTAAGTTATTTTTTGGTACTAAACTTGACAATATACCGCTAAAAATGGCCAACCTTTATGATTTTTTTTCTGTCGTTCCCATTTTCAATTGTTTCATGCCCACTGTACGCACCGCCAATGCGCCAAGCTGTCAAATAGTGCTTAATCCTTTATATTCCTCAGAAATTCTCCCATTCTTTTCTTGGAGTATTTAGAGATTCAGATTTGTTTCAAATGAGATTCCGTTTGCTACATGTAGAGATTTACATCGGAGTTCAATAAATAAGACGTAAAATAAAACCTTGAGATATATTCTTTCTGACATCATTTACAAGATATATTTTTAAGCAAGTTACTGAAAAAAAAAATGTATTTATAAAGTCGATACATATATCTACTAAATTAAGATAAGTCGATACATGTCTATTAAAGTAGGATTTAAACTTTAAAATAAAGATAAGAGTTTTTCAACTTTTCTATGGTTTTAATGCATGTTATATGAAGGAACATAATATTATTTAACTAAGCATTATTGATTTATTTATATTACACTAAATATATATTACACTAAATTTGATTTAAAAATAATTTTAATCGAAAAGTAAGTAGGGTATAGATGAAATTTATTTAAATTTTATTGTTAGTAGAATAAAACTTGTCTTAAACAGAAAGATATACTTTCTGTTTATGGAATTTTCCGTTAAATAAAGGTTATATCGAAATGGACCAAGTATTAACTGGACCAAGAAATATTTTCTTAAATATGCTTAACTAATGGTCCACTTAAGGTAGATTTTACTGTGCAAAGGTCTCACCGTGGACGAATGGATAACACTCTGAACAGGATAGTGAAATGTGAAAGGCCAAGGTTCTTGTCCACCTCGCGGCTGTCGATCTAACCACCTGTAGTTTTAGGAGGTTTTCTCTAGATATAACGTCAGAACCCCTTAAAAAGAAACCTCTTCGAGGTAGATACCGCTAAAGTAGTTTTTTCTTAAACACACAATGCATACAATACATTTATTTTGCATTATTACTTCATTTCAAAAAATTTTCGTTTATGCTTTTTTTTTTTTTTTACTTTTTAGATATTTACATTATTACTACTACCTCTTGAAATATGTTATTAACGGTGCCCCAGCATATTAGATATTTCGTTATGAGAGAATTTAAGACTTTTCTTGCGGGGAAAATTGAACTCCTATGAATTTCTTAACAAATTTCAAAAATAAACTTAGTTAAGTGAGATACTCAAAAAAATCTACAATTTTACTATGCAGCTATACAGTGGCGTAGCAAGGTGGGGGCGGGGGGGGCGGTCCGCCCTGGGTGTCACCCTCAAAGGGGTGACACCCGATGGCTTGTGCAGCAAAAATCCCAAAAATGTCGCATGTATGGGGGCAAAAATGCTCGTATGGGGGTGACACCACTTATATCCACCTCGGGTGCCACCCACTGTAGCTACGCCACTGCAGCTATATTCCTAAAAAACAATTCATGGACTCGTAGAAAACAAACCAATTCGTATATACTGAGCAAGTTTCAGAAAACACTCTGAAGCACAGAAACTGCATGACAAAATACTGCATATTTTAGATTTTCATTCAATGTTCTTTAACTCTAATAGGTTCAGTTTTTATAACAGTGCTATAGTACGTCTCGTGAATGGACATTCTCAATTTTTTCGTGTTTTCGTTGTTACTCTATTCTTTTAAAAGCGGTTGAAAAGCTCTGTGGTTTCTTAAAAGAACCGCCTTAAACGCTGTCATCTGTGTCTCATCATCAAACTTTCATGATTATGTAATTAAAGCATGCTAATAAAAATTAAACATTCTGATTGAGTTATTATCTCAACAGGAAAGACATGCATAGACAAAGGAGAGGGGTAGGAGAGGATCATGTACCCACTCCACCCCTAGCCATTGGTACAGTGAAATTTTGGATTATTTTACTACTTATTGCAATAATTGACATCCTTAGTTAAGAGCCACCCCCCCCCCACACACACACACACACGAGAGAGAGAGAGTGAAAAAAAACTTGTAAAGCAGCATTATAGAAATGCAAAAGAAAAGTGTATTAAGTGTTTTAAAATTATTAAAATGAAAGGGGAAAAAACAATAACATGACAGACAAATGTTGTATTTCTATTTTTTCGATAACTGTAATTTTGAGCTTCCAAAATCGCAGGCACCTGGCCGTTTGTCCCGCTTACGGCTGGGAATAGATTTGGATATTCCTCATCATTATATGTTCGTTTCTTATTTTTGTTCTATTATTATTTATCTATAGCAAAATTCTATTATTCTAATTCATCTATTCTATTATTATTTATCTATAACAAAATTCTATTATTCTAATTCATTTATATTATTTTTATCTACTAGCTGAAGTACCCGTCCTTGACGGGTTAGTGAATGCAAATTTCCAAAAAGTAAGAACTTTCATCAGCATTGTAGGAGTACACAGAATGGATGTAGTTTGTTGCCAAAGTAAAGAAAGCGAAGTTATAATTTTTATGTATTGTAAAACTATTACGTGTTAGAGAGTAACTAAGTAATATCATTTCATTCGCTTTAGTCACGACGAATATTTACGCATATTGAAATAATTTTCGCAAAATCTCAATATCTAATCAACATTTTTGAAAAATTTGAAGCCTAGAATTTAAGTTGAGTGACAACCTATCCTGTCACCCAATTTCGTTTCATTCCCTGTAGTCTTTATTTCGTGATGCTGGAACAAAATTTCACCATTTTAAAACAATTTTCGCAAAATCTCAAAATGTAATCAAAATATTTTAAAAATTCAGCACCTATAAATTAAGATTAGCAACTACCTATCCTATCACTAAATTTCGTATCATTCGTATTAGTCGTTATTACGTGATGTTTGAAGAAATATAAACGTATTTTGAGAGAATTTTCACAAAATCTCAAAATCTAATAAAAATGTTTAAAAAATTGGACACCTGTAAATTATGTTCAGCAACCATCTATCATGTGACCAAATTTCATATCATTCGCTTTAGTCGTCATTACGTAATGCGGGAACAAAGATTCACTCAGTTTTAAACGATTTTCGCAAAATCTCCAAATCTGATCCATTTTTTTTAATTAGATGCTAATAGTTTAAGGTGAGTGACCACCTATCATTTCACCAAATATCATTTTTTCATCTTTGCAGTTATTACGTGATGCTCGAACAGAAATTTACGCAGTTTGAAAGGATTTTCGCAAAATCTAATCAAGATTTTTAAAAAATTCGACGCCTATGTTTTAAGTTGAGTGACCACCTATCATGACACCCAATTTCATATCATTCGCTTCAGTCGTTGTTACGTGATGCTTGAACACAAATTTACGCAGTTTGAAACGATTTTCGCAAAATCTGAAAATCTAATCAAGATTTTTTAAAAATTCGACGCCTATGTTTTAAGTTGAGTGACCACCTATCATGACACCCAATTTCATTTCATTCGCTTCAGTCGTTTTTACATGATGCTTAAACATAAAAAGCGTCACGGACAGAACGACAGAATGACAGACAGACAAACTTTTTTTTGAGGGTCGCATCAGATTCCCGGGTGCTTGAAACGGATAGAAATCGCAAAATTTTTGAATTCCAAGAAATGTACAGACAAAAGTCTAATTTTATTTATATATATAACAAAATTCTGTCATTCTAATTCATCTATTCTATTATTATTTATCTATAACAAAAGAACATCCTATGTTTGTTATTTTGTTCATTAGGGATGCAGCCAAATGGTGACCGAGTCCTGCCTCACCCCCCCCCAAGAAAAAAATCTTAAATTTTTGCTGATTGGACGCCAGTAATTAAACCTTTAATGAATATTCTATCGTTACCATCTCTCTCTTTTGGGCCCTCCCCAAAAAATTTTTTCAATGTACGCGTCTGATTTTCATAAACATTTGGCAAAACATAAAAGTTAGAGAATGTGGAACTCGGAAGGGTTGGGGTTAAATGTGTTGATAAAATGAGCAACATATTTTTAAGAAAACCAAATAATTAAGTTATTATATTGAAGTTAATACGTTTCATCAAATATTATTTATTTCCTATTCATGACTTACAGGTTACTCAAATTTAAAAATCCTAGGGCCATGACTGTTAGAATTAGGTTCCATGAAGACATCTTATTCCGACCATCGCCCACGAAGAAAAAATTTGGAGAATTTTTTAAACATATATTTTAAAGTAAAAGCTGACAAAAGAACGGTAAGCAGATTTTGTTAAAGTCTCTGGTTTCATAGATATTCCAGAGGGGGTAAAAAAGAAGAAAGAAAAATAATAAGCGCAAAAACGTAACTTTAGTGCTGCAGAAGGTAATAAATAAGTATTAAAAAACAACGTATAAGAAGAGCACTAAAAAAACAATTTAAATAGCGGACCGGTTTCGGCATGTAAAACAGGTCATACATGCCGATACCCGTCTGCTTTAAAAAAAAAAAAAAATAAGAGTACTGTGCATTATTTTTTTATTATTTATTTAAGGTACATTTACCTTTTTTTATGTATCTACTAATGTTAGAACTAATATCACATTTACGAACTACTACTACTTTCCTGATAAGTGATTATTCCACTTATCAGGAAAGTGCGGGATAAAGCCAAGCGCAAACACTGTTTGACACTCCCTGGTTATTTTTTAACGAATAAAATAATTGCTTATCTTTCTGCATTATATGCATTCAAGAAACATGTATTCAAGTTTTCTAAAAAAAATGGAAGATCTGAGTGTAAACTTTACACAACACATCTTAAAGCTAAAATTAGTCTGGATAGTCGGAATGGAAGTAAATGACACCACTTTAATTTTTATACTTTCTTCTGTTATCCCAACACCAAGAGTTATAGTTCACTTGGGCTTGGGACATGGAAAGAGTAAACAGAAAAAAAACGGACACCTTAGAACAGATATGGGCAGCCACCGGCCCGCAGGCCGGATGTGATCCGCCACGGCGTTTGATCCGGCCAGCGGAACATATCAAAACCCATATAAACCATTCAAAATCCCATATAAACCAAAATTATACTCCCCGCGAATATCCTGAAGCTTGGCCTGCAATTTTTCAAAGGTACCCATATCATAATAACCCAGGGTGCTGCAGAGCACCCTGGGTTATTAAGTCAAGGAAGTCAGAATGAAGGTCATATGCTTAACTTTTGTTACTTGGCTGCTGCTTTAAAATTTCATCTCTTTTCCAAGCTCCCCCCCCCCCCGTCTTCAAGGGAGGCTCCCAATACAGGCGCACGGCGCATTCATTGCTTGTGTATATCTATGATCCATAGACGCAGACCCGGCCTTAGGCAGAGGCAAGCAGGGCAACCGCCCCGCGCCCGCAATTATAATTTTCAGGGAAACAAAAATTACAAATATAACGTATCTGTTTTTTACATTTTAATAGCAACTAATTGTGGAAATGAAATTCTAATTCATTGTTCGACGGCCTTTCCTTGCAGCATTGGAGAAGGTCACGTCCAGCCTGTCTCATCAGATCAGAGACTGGGGGCCGTATAGGCACGAGGGAAAAGGTGGCAACGTGGATGTTATGTGCTATATTTTACAACTGTTAACGCGCCAATATTTCACTTTTAAAAGCGTTATTTTTACTTTTCGAGCATGTACCATGTAAGGAAAGTATTGTAATCGTGAAAAAATTCGACTTCGAGATTTTGGTGTCTTTACACGTTTTGAGGTCTTCTGAATTCATTTATGCTATTTTTACGAGATGTATGTATGTATGTGTGTTTGTGAGTGAACACGATAGCTCCTAAACGGGGCATTCGATTGAGTTCAAATTGGGTATATATGTTATAAACCACCGTCGCAAGACCGGTATTTATTTTGTTGCGTCTAGGACTTATAGTTTTTCTATAGGTCTAGGACAAAGATTTCTTTTCTATGGAGGGGAAATTCTTGAAAGTGCGCTGGCGTTTAAACGGTACATTCGATTGAGCTTCAATTTGGTATATATGTTTGAATTATTCATCGATTAAAATTTATATAAATGCTTGGTAATGATCTTAATCGTTAGTGTTCGGAAACTCGACTGGAGTCACTCCAGATTTTTTTTCTTCATTTGTTTGCAATTTTACGGACACTTAGTGGATAGGCACGATTCGCGAGCAACTTCCGAGCTGGCGTCAGGCAGACTGTGTACCCCACACAGCTTAAGATCCCCGCACCCAAGATTTGGCCAGGGCCTCGCAATTGTTAGGATCGGCCCTGCATAGACCAAACAATCTATCTCTTTCGTTTGAACTCAAGGGTGTTCCACCTGAGAGTGATCATCGTCGCAGGACTTTTGAACAAGCTTTAACCCTTTAACGCTCAGTGTTCCCGCTCAGGAAACACCAAACTCTGACGTTTTGACTGTTGCCAGTCACGAAGAATAGAATTGATTTCTATAAAAATAGTTACGGGTGACATAGCTCCACAAGAATCCTTTACTTTTTAGCAAGTCATTGCCTGTAAAAAAATTGTCACGATTATTTTTAACACCAGTGACATCTGCTGAAAAATGGAAGGAGGTGAGAACAGCTGGATAAATTGACCAATGCTGAAAAAAGGGCAGCCGTTGCCGTCGCTCGACTTAACTACCAGCAAGATGGCGGACGATCGAAACGTTGATCGCGTGCCACAGATCTAGAGCCTCAGATCTTGACGACACGCGGCGTGTGATTGATCGCGTGCCACAGATCTTGACGACAGCTGGCTGTGCGGCACAGCCAGCTGTCGTCAATGGGAGAAGCATAGCGCATGAAAGAGTTCGTGAAATAAAAGATTATTAAGTGCAAAATAAAAATAAGATTCTTTCAATTGTACCTTATTTTTGTTAAGATTTGATTGCTTATTTCTATCGTATAAGTTTTATGTATTAAAATGACGAATTTAATTGAAAAAATACCAAATTTGTAGACAGCCGAACACTTTGGGCTAAACGCTGTTCCTTTGTTTTGAGAGTTTTCTCATTATTTTTAGTTAAAACGTATTGCATATACTCTAGAATTGATAGATTATACGTTTATGTAGGGTAATCTGGAAGTTTCCATCTTTATTTGAAAAGAAATTTCAAGTTTTTTGAGGTATTTGAGGAAGCGATTGATTGGCGAATTTTCCCTTGATGTTGGCTTAAAAGCTTCATTTCGGCCGTCGCCAAATTAAAAGCGAAAACATGGAGAAAGTAAATTTAATGCTCCGACAGGTAAGAAAACAAAAGTTCTAAGTAGTAAAACAGTATCTATATAAATGAAATTAGACTTTTGTCTGTACATTTCTTGGAATTCAAAAATTTTGCGATTTCTATCCGTTTCAAGCACTCGGGAATCCGATGCGACCCTCAAAAAAAAGTTTGTCTGTCTGTCGTTCTGTCACGCTTTTTTTGTTTAAGCATCACGTAAAAACGACTCAAGCGAATGATATGAAATTGGGTGTCATGATAGTTGGTCACTCAACTTAAAACATGGGCGTCGAATTTTTAAACAATCTTGATTAGATTTTCAGATTTTGCGATAATCGTTTCAAACTGCTTAAATTTGTGTTCGAGCACCACGTAAAAACGACTAAAGCGATTGAAATGAAATGTGGTATCATGATTGGTGGTCACTCAACTTAAAACATAGGCGTCCAATTTAAAAAAAAATCTTCATTAGATTTTGAGATTTTGTGAAAATCCTTTCAAACTGCGTAAATTTCTGTTCGAGCATCACGTAAAAACTACTGAAGCGATTGAAATGAAATTTGGTATCATCATTGGTGGTCACTCAACTTAAACATTAGGCAGCGTATTTTTAAAAAAAATCTTGATTAGATTTTCAGATTTTGCGAAAATCGTTCCAAACTCCTTAAAATTGTGTTCGAGCATCGCGTAAAAATGACAGATGTGAATGAAATGAAATTTGTTATCATGATAAGTGGTCACTCAACTTAAAACATTGTCCTCGAATTTTAAAAAATAATTTGATGAGATTTTTAGATTTTGCAAAAATTGTTTCAAACTGCGTAAATTTGTGTTCGCACATCACGTAATAACTGCAAAGGTGAAAAAATGTTATTTGGTGAAATGATAGGTGGTCACCTTAAACTATAAGCATCTAAAAAAAAAAAAATCGATCAGATTTTGGGATTTTGCGAAAATCGTTTCAAACTCAGTGAATTTTTATTCACGCATTACATAATAACGACTAAAGCGAATGATATGAAATTTGGTCATATGATAGGTTGTTGCTCAACATAAAGTATAGGTGTCCAATTTTTTAAACATTTTTATTAGATTTTGAGATTTTGTGAAAATTCTCCCAAAATGCGGTTATATTTCTTCAAGCATCGCGTAATAATGACTAATTCGAAATTTAGTGATATGATAGGTAGTTGCTAATCTTAATTTATAGGTGCTGAATTTTTAAAATATTTTGATTACATTTTGAGATTTTGTGAAAATCGTTTTAAAATGCTGTAATTTTTGTTCCAGCATCACGAAATAAAGACTGCAGGGAATGAAACGAAATTTGGTGACATGATAGGTTGTCACTCAACTTAAATTCCAGGCTTCCAATTTTTCAAAAATGTTCATTAGATTTTGAGATTTTGCGAAAATTATTTCAGTATGCGTAAATATTCGTTCGCGCATCACATAATTACGACTAAAGCGAATGAAATGATATTACTTAGTTACTGTCTAACCGTCTAACCTGTAATATTTTAACAATACATAAAAATTATAACTTCGCTTTCTTTTCTTTGGCAACATACTACATCCATTCATTGTACTCCTACAATGCGAATGTCCTACAATGCATTGTACTCCCTACAATGTTGAAAATCTGTTTTTGAAAAACATTACTCTACATATATAAATATGGAGATTTTGATTTTTCAATATAACTAAAACATTATTCCATCTGTATTCAATATTTACGCATCTAAGCTAATTTTCTAATACGTAGTTATACATATATTAGTGTGTAAAATACATCTTTACTTAATAGAAACACATTAAGTACGGCCAATAACTATTTTAATCAAAGCCTTTGTATCAGAAGTAATTTAATGTAGTAATGTAGAGTATTTAGCTTGTTAATATTATATTTAGTTTATTATTTATGGCATGTTCAGCACAAATAATTTATACATTGTTCCTGTTTCATAACTTATTTTTTTTATTCAAAATTAGAATTTCTAAAATAATTATAAATCGAAAAAAAAATTATTAGTTATAATAATAAATGAAGACATCTTTAAGTCTTTGTCATATACACTAAAAATTTAACTGTATTAATAGTTAACAAAAGTAAGTATATATTTCTTCAAGAGCGGTTTGCTTTACTTTCATTTTAATATATCTCCCTTAAGTTCAAATTTTGTTTCAGTCAAAGAAATGTATGTATGTATGCAATCTTAGAATTATGAATTGGCCAATTTACTGAAAACTTTTGAATTGCTTTTATCTAAAGTGAAGACTTACTTTGTAAAATTACTTAATTTGTATAAATCAATAAACGTTATTAAAAATGTCTGATGTTGTCTTTATTTATTAGTTCTTTTTTTTCCTAAGGAAAAGTTTAACTGCTGTGAGAAAAGCTTAGTAACGTTTAAATATTTTTCAATCTGAAGAAGTACAGAAAACTGGGCAATGCTTATTTTGTACAATTCATTAAAAAAAAAAAAGAAAGAAAGAAAGAAAAAAAAAGAAACACTTAAAATACAGCTTAACTAATTACTATTGTCGTATTGTCCAGAGTGTTCTTAAAAGCAATCATTCTTCTACATGTGAGTGTTACCGCAGCTGATTGAGTAAGGGGATAATAAAATATTGAACCTGTATCTGGAATCACCGGTTGTGTTTCAAAACGATCGTAATTCTAGACTCGCGGGAAAAAAAAAAAAAAAAAAAACACGAGACGGACGAAAAAATCTCCGATGAAATGATAACCGATGGGCTGGCACCAGTAGCAACCCCTAACTTGGTAAAAAAAAAAAAAAAAAAAAAAAAAAAAATAAATCTGGAGTGACTCCACTCGACTTTCCGAACACTTACGATTAAGATCATTACCAAGCATTTAAATAAATTTTAATCGATGAATAATTCAAATATATATACCAAAATGAAGCTCAATCGAATGTATCGTTTAAACGCTAGCGCACTTTCAAGAATTTCTCCCCATAGGCTATAATGTAAAAGGAATTTTTGGCGTAGCCCTGTTGAAAAACTATTAAGTCCTATACACATCAAAATCGATACCGGTCTTACGATGGTTGTTTATAACATGTACACCCAATTTGAGCTCAATCGAATGTACCGTTTAAACGCTAGCGCACTTTCAAGAATTTTCCCCCATAGGCCATAATGTAAAAGAAATCTTTGTCGTAGCCCTGTAGAAAAACTATAAGTCCTATACACACCAAAATCAATACCGGTCTTGCGACGGTGGTTTATGAAATATATACCCAATTTGAGCTCAATCGCATGCCCCGTTCAGGAGCTATCGTGTTCACTCACATACACACAAAACACACACACACACACACACACACACACACACACACACACACACACACACACACACACACACACACACACACACAACACCTACATACATCTCGTAAAAATAACATAAATGAATTCAGAAGCCCTCTAAACGTGTAAATACACCAAAATCTCGAATTCGAATTTTTTCATGATTACAATACTTTCCTTACATGGTACATGTTCGGAAAGTAAAAAGGCGGTCTAAGTATGCGCAGGGTGATTAATCTCCTTCATTGTCGCATCTCTACCCAAAAAGGATATCTAGACTAACATTAACAAATTTTCCCAACTTACGTTCTTGAGACACCTGCGTCATTGTTAGCGTGTTCTTTGCTCCCGCTAACTGTGATTTTGTAACGTTTGGAGTCAAATTCTGTTGGGACGTTTCTACTTTAGGAATGTCTACTTTTGACTGTTGTTTTTCATGATTATTCTCTATATTTTCTGAATCATTCTGTTTAATTTGATTCTCATCAACACCTCCAGAAGTATGACTATCGGGACTTGTAGCCATACTAAAGTTTTATAATTATAGACAGTTTCACCTTTGGGTCATTCCATGTCAGATCAACCAGGCCATGACACCATCCATTGCAGATTTGAATGATTTTGATGAAATATGGTACATACGTACAACTTTTGATGCTGATTACAAATATATTAATTATATTAAGATTAATTAAGGGATTCAAAAGTTATGAGCTTTCAAACTTCAGATGAGATGCCCTGTCGGCCGCCATCTTGAATGACACATATCCATACATAAATAGCCATAACTTTCTTAAAATTTGTCCTACAAACTTCAAATTTGTGTAAAATCCGTTTATTTCTCATATTTTGGTTGACAGAATGAATAACTTCAACAGCTAATTTCTCGAATTGCTCCATTTTCGATTTCCACCAAATTTTATGCACAAGTAGTTAAAAGTGTGCTATAATATCTGATTAAAAATTTTTGATGGGTATTTCACATATAAAGTTTTTAAAAATAAAATTCTGAACAAGTACACTCATCCTTATTACAGTGCACTGTACTATTTTCTTAAAGATCATTTATCCACATAATTTCATTTTTAAAAAGTATATACAATTTTACTGATACCATAAAAGTGTTTTTTGATGTTTCTATAAATTTTATTCCAACAAGCTTTGAAGGAGAAATAAAGGAACTCACTAAATAGAAACAGGTACACTTTATATTTCCTCCTAACCCTTTGAGGCGCAACCCTTTCCCAATGCTGAAAAAAGGGCAGCCGTTGCTCATCGCTCGACCTAACTACCAGCAAGATGGCGCACGATCGAAACATTCATCGCGTGTCACAGATCTAGAGACCCTTTTTTGACGCAGCTCGCTGTCGTCAGAAAGGGTCTCAACGGCTGCCCCTTTTTCAGCATTGGGCAATCTATCCAGCTGGTCTCGCATTCTTCCATTTTTCAGCAGATGTCAGTGCTGTTAAAAATAATTGTGACCATTTTTTTTACGAGAAATGATGTGCTAAAAAGTAAAGGATTCTGGTGGAGCTTTGTCACCCGCAACTATTTTTATAGAAATCAAATCTATTCTTCGTCACTGGCAAAAGTCAAAACGTCAGAGTTTGTTGTTCTCAGAGCGGGATCACTGCGCTTTAAAGGGTTAAAGAAAAAATACTTTCTGCAGAAAAAGAATACACTTTTTCAAATAAACTACATTTTCTAATCTAAAAATGATAAATAAGTGTTTTTTTTCCTTAGCAGGTGGATTTCACTTAAGAACAACCATCATTTTTAATGACAAATCAATTCAGCTTTCTCGTGTAATAAAAATATATTTCACTTAATAAAACTGAATTAACAGCCTTAATTCTTTAAGCATTTGATTTTTAATTAAACATTTAAACATAAATATTGAAAGTAAAAGCTGCAAAACATAGTATGAAATGTAAATAGAGAAGAGTTAACACACCTGCTCTCAGAAGCTAGTACTACTGTTACTAAAAACCGTTTTTCGGAACTAATTTCGGAACTTTTCTTCAGTTTGCCCCCCCAAAATGTAAAACAACAACTAGGGGCAAAATTTTAATTAAAACAGTTATTTTTTCCAATTTAAAAAGAAATCAATCATATGGTGGAAAAGTGAGTGCGATTTAACATTCTTAATAAAATGTGAATAAATATAGCCGACAAAGAATTGAGATTTAAGTTAAAAGTCAACTTATTATTGCCACAGGAGATTTTAGCCCGAAATCTTGACGAAAAGTATTGGATGCCTTTATTTATTGAGTTTCACACACACAAAAGTTCTTGCATTGAATCAATTATTCTTTTGGTCTCGCCATCTGGGGGCAGGAAAACAATTTTTTCCCCTGATTTATTTTTTCCCGCGTTTGCATTGCATTGCTTTTAGAAAAAATCTGGAGTGACTCCACTCGAGTTTCCGAACACTTACGATTAAGATCATTACCAAGCATTTAAATTAATTTTAATCGATGAATAATTCAAACATATATACCAATTGAAGCTTAATCGAATGTACCGCTTAAACGCCAGTGCACTTTCAAGAATTTCTCCCCATATGCCACAATGCAAAAGAAATCTTTGTCGTAGCCTTGTAGAAAAACTATAACTCCTATAGACATCAAAATCAATGCCGGTCTTCCGATGGTGGTTTATAACATATATACCCAATTTGAGCTCAATTGAATGCCCGTTTAGGAGCTATCGTGTTCACTCTCTCACACACACACACACACACGCATAAATCTCGTAAAAATAGCATAAATGAATTCAGAGGACCTCAAAAGGTGTAAATGCACCAAATTCTCGAAGTCCATTTTTTTCATGATTACAATACTTTCCTTACATGGTGCATGTTTGGAAAGTAAAAATCGTATAAAGCGTTAAACAAACTGAATTTGTAGAATTAATGAAATCCTCGGAAAATAGTTATAAGTAAATTAAAACATAATTTTTAGTTTCAAATTAATAATTAATCTACAAATTTATTATTATTAGGGAGCTTTTGCTCATGGTAACGCTAACTTTAATTGTCATTGAACACTACAGCACATGCACACGTATAAAGTTTACGGTATCTCATATACTTCCGAGAAAGACTTTTTGCATGACGTTCGTCTGTTCCTGGAAGCGTTCGTCAGATTATATTTTTCTTTTCTCTTGGTATTGCCATCTGGCGGCAGGAAAATAAATTTTTATACGGCTTTTTTCCCGTATTTGCATTGCATTGCTTTTAGATAATATCATATAAAATATTAAACGAAATGAATTTATAGAATTAATGAAATCCTCTGAAAATAGTTATAAACAAATTAAAACATATTTTTTGAATTTTAAGCAAATTAATCATTAAAATATAAATTTATTACTGTTTGGTTATTTTTATTTTTACAAGTGGGTTTTTTCCTTTTGATTTTTTATGTATTTGGATAGCTTTAAGAAAATACTGTTGAATGTTTAACGAAATTAGTTTTTAAAATAATAAAAATCCACATAAACTAATTATTTTTTTTATTTCAGATGTAGTAAGAACCACTAACATGGGGGATTTATTTGAAATCACTGCATTAGGAAGTATGAGCTCGATGAATTTTGATCATAGTATTTTATACAATTTATCAATTTCTCGAAAAGATAGTTACTAAATATTTAGAACCTCATAAATTATTTATAAATTAATTAAACCCACTGCGAACACTACTTGTAAACAAACCTGATTTTTTAATTCATCTATAATTATTTCATTAATAGTCAAGGTTTGTTTACAAACCTTGATTTTTAAAAAAATAATTATAAAATCCTGGATTTTTAATTCCTTTATAAATATTTTAAGTTTTTATCTACTGTATGTATGCCAAAGGATTTGTGTCTAGTGATTCTTACTGCATTTGAAATAAAAAAAATAATTAGTTCATGGGGATTATAATAATTTAAAAAACTAATTTCGTTAAAAATGTAGCCGTATTTTCCTACTATACAAATGCATAAAAAATCAAAAGAAAAAGAATACATGTAAAAATAAAAATAAACAGATAATAATAATAATAATAAATTTGTATCTTATTATTAATTTGCTTAAAATTAAAAATTATGCTTTAATTTATTTGAAGCTATTTTCTGAGGATTTCATTATTCTATGAATTCCTTTTGTTTAAAATTTTACAGGATATTTTCTAAAAGCAATCCAATGCAAATGCGGGAAAAAAAAATAATTTATTTTCCCACCACTAGATGGCGATATCAAAAGAATAATTGATTCTATGCAAAACCTTCCGACGATTCTTCAAGATTTCGGGCTAAAAGTTCCTGTAGCACTAATAAGCTAACTTTTTCTCGCTCCTTTGTCAGCTATATTTATTCACATTATACTAGGAATGTAGAATCACACTCGCCTGTCAGACAAACTTCTTGTTTTCGTAATCAGCATTCGCTAAGCTTGGAGAAATAGCCTGCTACGCTAATCTCCGCTAAACGTGAGCATGCGCAACATAGTCGAAAACCAGTTTAGCAGCTAGCGTTACCATTAGCGGAAGAAGAAACGTAGCCCCAAAACTCCGTATTATTTGTTTATTTTTACTTTTTTTTTTTTTTTTTTTTTTTTTTTTTTTTTTTGATTGATCGTTTTTTCCCTGCATTTGACAGCTTTAAGAAAATACTGTTAAATTTTTAATGAAATTAGTTTTTAGAATTAGTAAAATCCACATGAACTAATTATTTTTACTTTCCGAACATGTACCATGTAAGGCATAGGCGTAGAGTTATATGGGCCCGTGGGGCTCGAGCCCCCCCAATAAATTGTGAATAGGGGCTGAGCCCACCCAATAATTTATCACTAAATACAGAAAACTAATTTATACTAACATAAAAAAAAGTATTCACGCCATTTACAAACGTTTAAAAAAAAACTTTACTTTTAAAAATTTTCTTCTTTTGATTTCAATCATGATTCAGTATTCATTGTGACGCCACGTAACACACAATGTTACTATAAGCTGCCCTCGCCAGGCTCTGGTTAATTAAAATCAGATTATGCAATGTAAAGTATGAAAAGTATGAAATGAAGAAAAGTTCATATGTGTCTAAAATGCACTATCTCATCGAAAATATTTTTTTTTCCTCCGTTGGATTTTTTACTTTGCTTCTATTTTTAACTTTTAACATGGTAGGAAGATACCAACATGGATACTTACTTTACATTGGTGTAGAATTCTATGGACTGTTATGACGTCGGGCAGACCCTTCTCCATGCGATGGCGCCATACGTCAGAAGTTGTTTTGTTTTCAGTTCGAGAAGGCGCAGAGACAGCGACGGTGTTGAAGAATGCATGGAGATGTACCGCCAGTTTAAAACGGACTCTTGTGGTTGTAGCACACAAATAACACCGCGAATATATGTAATGTGAATGTAACCCTGTGTTTTTATGGATGTGTTTGTGACAGTGAAATAAATCGTCCTGTTCGTCCTATAATTGTGTCCCCATCTGTTTTTTGCACGCTACCGTACAGATGAGGAATACATTTGGTGGCAGCTTTACGGATTGAACCAGTGCATCGAAAACCAGTGTTTTAAGAAATGATTATTTTTAGTGGGTAAGTGCCAGTTCTAAAACAGTGCCTTTTTAATTAATCTAAAACAGTGCTTTTGTATTAAAGTTACTAAATTTGATTTCGGGGTCGTTTTGGAACAGGTTGTGCTTATACAATTTAATTGCTTATTTTAGCGGTTGTATTATCGTTTAAGATAAGTATATGTATTTTGGTTTCGATTAAGGTAAATAGTGTTAATGCTATTTAATTATTTGTTTTAGCGGTTGTATTATCGTTTAAGACAAGTATATGTATTTTGGTTTCGATTTGAGTAAAAGAGTGTTTATGCTATAATTACTTGTTTTAGTGGTTGTATTATCGTTTAAAATAAGTATATTGGTTTTCCTGAAAGCTAAGCAGAGTGTGAGATGAAAATATTTTTTTTGAACATTTTGAGTTAAGAAAACAATTATTATTTTATTGTGAATATACCATTTTGATTAATCTTGATTATATGATTCATTAAGAGTTGCTATTTACATAGGAATTACCTTCTGTTTTCATGAAGTGAATCTGATTAGTTTTGAGAACACTTTTAAATAGTTTTATTCTGTGTATTCAGATTTAAGACTAATTTTCGCTCTCATAAGAAAAAAGAGAGGTATTTACTGAAATTACGTATTTCAATTAGAAAATTTTGTTCTCAGAAAATATTATGAAGGTTGTGTTTTGTTTAAAAGAATATATTTTCTCATACGCAGTTTGACTTTGTTTTGAATTTTGTGTTGAATAATTTTGAAAAAAAATTCTTTATGGTTTGATCGCATTATATTGTTTGATTTCATTTGAAAAGAAAAACAGTTTTGGTTTGTTAAGCAGCTTTCGAAGAAAATAATTGAAATCCTCAGGGAATATTATAAGAGTGTTTAATTCTGTTATCATTTTTTTAGAAACGGAAGTAAACTTCGTAAAGTAATTTGTAGATGGGTGTAGTTTGCTTTTGATTTAAGTAGTATCATTAGTAAAATATTAATTAAGTAAAATTAAATAATTATATTGTACATTGTTCATTTATTATTATTTATGTGTTTAATTGGTTTACTAATGTTTATGATTTTGTCGGTATAAGTTATACGATTTTGGCAAATTTAAAGATGATAAACATTTTCATGGTTGCCATTTAAAGTTTTTTAAGACATTAAGTGGTTTTTTAGAAAAAGTTTAAAATTGAGTATTTTGTGCATTGTTTATTACTAAAATTTTTTGTGGGTCATCTGAAGAACCAGAAAATTAATTTGGTTAGAATTAGCATTAACTTTTCCCTAATTCTATTCGTATCGTTGCTGAGGAATTTCTTGAAAAAATCAAACTATTAAAATGGCCTATCTCGCGAAGGCGCGTAAAGAGGAATTAAGAACAATTGCTCAAGAGTTAGGGGAGGAGGTTACTGATGATCTTAAAATGATCGATTTAAAGAATTTGATATTAAATAGCAAGAACTATGATGAAGAATTTGTAAAAGAATTTGTGAATTTGATAATAAGTGATAGAATTAAATCTGAAGAAAGGGAAAAAGCTGAACGTGAAGAAAGGGAGAGAATTGAACGTGAAGACAAAGAGAGAATTGAACGTAAAGAAGAGAGACTTAAAGAAGAGAAAGATAGAGAATTTGCATTAGAAATGAAACGGTTAGAATTGAGTGCTTCTACAGGCGATTCGCGTACGTTGTGTACCAACTTCTCAAGTGGCAGTCAGACGGGTCCTAAAGTAGAATTATTGAAAATTAACCCAAAATTCGATGAAAAGAAAGATGAAATAGGACTCTATCTAATAAATTTTGAGCGTCGTGCAGAAATGGCTAGAGTTTCTAAAGAAGATTGGGTTTGCGTATTTACTTAGTGTTTTGCCGAGTGAAGTAACGAATATGTTGGCTCGAGAACCCGTAGAAAAGGTTAAAGACTACGACTATGTTAAGGAGTTGATACTGAAGCGGTACAAATTAAATGCTGAAAGGTTGAAACAGTTATTTTATAGGCATCAGAAGAGTTTTGAAAAAACATGGCGGAATTATGCTCACGAGTTAAATAGCTATTTCGAAGAATGGACTTCTGAATTAAAGATTACTACGCTTGAACAACTGAAAGAATTAATGGTTACAGAACAGTTGAAGAGACGTGCGCCCCAAGAAATAAAAGATCATTTCCTGGAAGACTGGATGAAAATGGTTTCTCCTTTTGACTTGGCAGATAAAATAGACGAATATGAAAATATCAAAGATAGTTTCAAAAGAACCGGATATCGACAATCATC
>JAWZYV010016088.1:0-46299 GCA_038373885.1 Cheiracanthium punctorium | reverse complement strand
AATATTGAATTCCTGCTCTGATTTCCCACGCAGACGATATTTTAATTAAAAAATAACCTAGCAAATATTCGAAACAGAAAAAAAGTATTATTCCTTTATTTTTAATGCAAGAGTGTAAATCATTTAATAAATTCGCCAAACATGGCAACCTCGATGCTTATTTCTCACATTTTCACTACAGGGGTTACAATCGCGGAGTTGCGGAGAGCAAAAATTAGTATTTTTGACAGGGTTTTTTATCAATATCTCCTAAACTAATTCGAAATTCGAAATTTAAATTAGCGGAAGACCTTCCTCGGAATTTTTCGAATAAGTAGACACCTCGATTGAAACTCAACTCCCAGCGGTTTCGGAGGAGATGATGCTACACACAGACAGACAGACAGACAGACGCGCACAGATTTTAATAGTATAGATTGTTTCCTTCATATACTGCCCACCAGTGGAGTGGGCACTGAGCACTGGGAGATAGTCAGTGTGTAGGACCCGGGTTTGAGGCTTGCCGGGTGACCCTCAATCTAGCGGTCTGGAGTTTTGGGTGGTTTTCTTCAAATGTAACGTGAATATGCACTGGAACCATCTTAAGTGCCCCACTCAAGGCATCCTCCTGCTAGGCAGATCACCCTCATACAGTGTTGCCATAATCAATCAATCAACCAACCTTTATATATTATTAATCACCTCTTTAAATATTTGTCGAATGATAATTGTTTTTTTAGCAACTATATTTTTTTTAAATTGGCAGTTAATTGAATTTACATATTTATGAACGCTTAATATTATGAGGTTTTTTTTTCTGGTTACTGTTTCATATTTAAATGAGTTAGTAATAGTCAGGTATGAGATTGGCAAAAGAGCAAAAAAGCTGAAATCATACGAGAGCAAAAATTTGTACATGTGATATTTATATCTAATTAATGTGAAAGGAGTTTTAAGAGAAGAAAAACATTGGAACATGCTAGAAGATAAAAATATCACACAGTTAACTAATAACTACAATCAGGAATTCACAGAAAAAACAGAATTTTCAGAGAAAAAGGCGATTTCCTCTTTATTCACAAAAAGCTGAAGAATCTCATCTCTGAATAGTAAGGTTAAAGTAATGTGTCATAAGATTTAAGAAAAATTGAAAAGCAACAGAATTTAGATTTAAATCTGAGCATACCGAATACCAACTGAATATTCAGTGGCGTAGCAAGGGGGGACATTTGTCCCGGGCGCTGCACCAAAGGGGCGCCAAATCAACGTTACGAAATTTTAGAAGAAAAAATAATGAATTGTATTCGTATTTTTATTTGTTGACAGAAGAAAAAAAATAGAACAATCACAAATATATTTTAATAAATTTGTAATCAAACTTTTCACAATGACTTGTACAGGAAATGTTTGTAGCTATTTCAGATTTTCTTTGGAAATCGAGTTCCCATTCTTTTTTTCTTCTCTCTTGCAGGCTTCTGTGTGTTTGTGGGATTCAAAATTTCTGTCGTGTAAAAGCGTTTTTTATATTTGCCAATTTTTGTCTCTGACTGAATTCCTAGGATGTTCCAGAATTCTTGTTTACAGTATTTCATCAAGGTCAAAACGTTACTCAAGTATCCCCAGTTAACTTTTAGAATGGTCTTGGAGGATTTAGTTTTGGATATTTATGGTATTACAAATCAAACTTTTATGCATTAGCCATGGTAAAAAAAAAAAAAAAAAAAAAACTTATATCTAATTCATCGGTAATAGATAATGGCATTCTCAAACCCAAAATAACTCTCTTAAATTCAGATCAAGTTTTTCTCAGTTTTTGAGTTCAAAATGGCGCCCCTTGCTTATCTCGCTTACTGTGTCGGGCCGCCCCTGCGTACGATCCGCTCGTTTGGTAATTAATAACACAACTTTTAATATAGATCTTACTAGTATATTTAAAGGTAGTATTATTTCTAATAAGAACTTATAAATCGGCCGCAATAATCCACCGATCACTTTACTTGTGTAAAATAATTCTTTTTAAATTATTTAAACAATCTTGTATTTTAGATAAATTTAAACTTGATTTTAACATTCATTAATAAAAATTTATTCTTTATACAATCATTATCAAAAAATCAAATCTGGAATCATTAAAGCTTTGGCCCACAATTCAGTCTTCAAATTGAACATGAGGCAAAATATTTTTCAAAATCTATGTTTGTATGTTTATCTAGAAAGTGCAACAAATCAGTCGTAAATTGACTCCTCAGCTACCTTGTTGCCGGAAGACTATCGACCAGAGGCTTCTATGTATTCGTTATGTCTACGCATAGACCACCTACTAGGTACTATCATCCGGTACTTGAGTCATAAATTAACGTTCTGGATGCAGTGGCGGCTCATCCATTTGAGCACATGAGCATGTGAACTCCCAAAGTAAAATATATAAAATAAGCACATTGATAAATTAATTTTTTTAATATTAAGTACACTTCTAGATTTTTGTGAATTTAAAACGTGACTTTTACTTTCTCACTCCTCCCCCCGACTATTATTAAAATACGCTTATTATAGCTAATGCACTATGTGTAGGTGACTACAGCACAGCCTTTAATCGATTGCTCGTGCGAATGGAAAAATTCCCTTCTGATCCGCTCTCTGAAAACAGAAGCGGAGAGAATTGAGAAGAAGTACGGCTCTACTGATATCATTCCGTCCGTTCGCACATTTTCGGTGTGCACAAGGGACATTTTTTCCCGGTTATCTCTTCCGTATTTTCCCTTGGTTTGTTACGTTCGGTTAGTTAATCCATTTTTATTTCATTTTCTTATTATTTTCTTCACTTCTATCCTTTCCCACTATTATATATATATATATAACTAATAAGTAAAACATAAAACATACTACAAATAAGACATACCTCGCATATTAATATAACAGCTATTAGCAAGAATTAGAAACCACATTTTGAAGGCAAATAAAGTGCAAGAATTATTGTGAAAATAGAATGGAACGGAAATTATAGCCACTGTCACCATCGTCAGGGGCCACAAACAGTGGATTATAATTTAAAGCAAACCAAATAGTAGGGTTTCGGTTGTGTGGCATATCAGAAGAGATATTAACTCCACACATCTGGTCCCTACCCTACTATATAAAAAATGGAAAAAAAGGAATCAAAAAGATAACAAAAATAGAAATAGCAATTATATTCTACATACCAGAGAGCACATGGTAATCTTAGTGAACACTAGTAAAATGTGTTGCCAAAGTTAAGAAATGTAAAAAGTGAAAAATGGTGTTGCCACAAAATAAAAGTGGAAAAAAGAAAGTGTAGGTGTTGCCATATACTAAAAAGTAATATTATTATACTTGAATAGTATCCAGGTATATTAATATAATTAAATATATATAGAATAATAATAAATTAGAATTATTGAATGGCTAATTAATTATAACATATTGTTTTAGAAAATATAATGATTATTATTAGTGACAAAGTATGAATAATAAGTTATTGTATGACAGAAGATTAATCTAATAAATTAAAAAAATATGTTTAGGACAGAATAATCACAATATAGGAACCCCTTTATATATATATTTACAAACTAGTGTCAATAACTAAGACGGGCGCAAAAGAAGTGTTTCGGAGCTAAAGCAAAGACAATTTTCAATTAATCTTTGACAAAAAATTTAAATAAAATGATTCAAGACTGTACCTTTGCTAACACTTATCTTGGTGACGAAATGTAAGACCAAAGATGACTCGTTTTCTTTCAGTTGCGTGCATTGTTTTCCTTTAACTGCGGGAAATGCAAATACATTTTAATTTGTAAGGTGCGTCGTATCCGCATGTTTAATTTTCGACATTTGTTTTGTGAACAAATGTTTCCTCCATTTCAATCTTCTTAATCCTCCATTTAAATAACCCACGAGTCGCCACTGTCTGGATGCCCCATCGTAATTCGAGGACATTTGAGGAGAACTGAATGTCGACATGAGATGTTTTTTTTTTTTTTCTCATAAGCTTCTACTTGGTCTTTAAGATTGGCTTTCATTCCTTATACAGTAATACTCTACTGTACTTGTCTTTTTAAAAAGTTGCATATTTGTACTGTAAAAACTGCTTTAAAGTCTGCGTTTATAGTTATCCTTGGCAAGAGAACCTTCAAGTTAAGGTAAGAAATATTGTACTTTTGCAATTTTCTATATTGCTGAATGCTAATTATGATTTTTTTGAAATAAAAATGAGTGTTTAAAATTTTTAAGTGCTTAAGGTTTTTCTTTCTAATAAGCTTACAAGTAATAATACAAGAAATAATACAAGTTTTGAGCATCTTAAAAAAAAAAAAAAAAAAAAAATCCGTTTATATCAGAAACTGGAAAAGAATTCAAAATGTCTTATATTTCAAATGCCCGAAAAAAATTCATTTTGATCCGTTTGGTAATCGGGTCAGTAAAATATTCGAATTGTAGAAAATGAATGCCATCATACATACATTGATTATTATCTGGTGTGCAATCCATCGAACTGCAAATCGCTAGACGAGATACATGGTAGATAAAGCAAGTATAAATTAGTGTTGACCTGACATAAATATTAAATACCGTTCATTCGACTGCTGAAGAAGAATAAAACTTTTTCGTATCCCTGACGTATGCCCACACCCAATGGAGGGAACTAAAGCCCCTTGAAGGTGGAGAGTTAAAAGGGAAAATTTTTTTAAAATAGAAAATTGTCAGTTAATGAATTAAAATATTTTATTCTTAAAATTTGTCCTCAAATTATTTCTATCAGATTTTTACCCCCCCCCCCCCAAAAAAAAAAATACTTTTAAATAAATACTTGTATAGTATTTATTTAAAAGCACATTTAGTATAGTAGTAAGTATATCAAGTGCAGTTGAACTCGATTACAAAGTAAATGAAAAGACCAGATACATAACGAATTACGTTGATAATGGACTTCTATGGGTAAATAGTATTGCGTTCTATGGACAAATGGTACAGAAGGTTTTGACGCTAAAAGAAAGTAGCTATAATCGGCAAACAAGCCAAAATGCAATCAAGAAAGGAAGTGTGTGTGTGGGGGGGGGGGGAAATTTAACGTATTTTAAGTAATTGATTTTTTTAATCACATTTTTTTAATTCTCAGATACTACAGTTTTTTGTAGCACTTCTATGGGTTTTCCCCCTTCCCCTTTTTTGGAGGAAGTGGGGGGGGGGCGCAAGATCTTCAGTTGTCCCCGGGCGCTAGTAATCCTAGCTACGCCTCTGTGAATATTCGGTGCATCTCTATTACTTTGACAGCTATTTTTTTTTAACCTCAGACAATGTAGCATCAAAGAATCTGCCTCTCTCTATATGTTTTAGTGAAAATCCATCACAAAATTCCTAAAAAATTAAGTTTCTAAAATTTATTTCCAATATTCCACAACAAACAACAGCTATTATATTCAAGTATACAGCCTAAAATTCTAACAAAAATTTCCGAATAAACACTCAGGAATTGAGAAGGTACAGTCTCATATTTCAGTAGTTCAAATCAACTTTGTCTTAAACTCTTTTCCTGAAATATACAATACAATACACCATAATTTCATAAATTCAGGGAAATAAATCTGTTTTATTTCTCCTTATTTGCAATATGATAAACAAAATAGACTCTATATATATTTGTCCAGGCACAAAATGAACTCTCCCTTGAATGATTTTTCAATCCACCCCAGCTACGTATAGCATGTAATCTTTATAATAGAAAACAATAAAACGAAGTATCTTTTAAGAAAAACTTAGTGTAATAAATTACACAAGAAAATTTCTTCTCATATTCGTCTGTTATAAAGTAATTAATATTATATAAGTATCTATTTAAGTAATCACACACAAAAAACAGTTACAAAATAAATATCGAAAAATTTACATATTTTAGTTTCATAATTAACTCATATAAATTTATGTTTGATAATTAAACCAAATTCTACTACTTACCAATAAGAATTAAAAAATTTCTTTAAACTGCCTAGTTTATGTTAGTTATTTTTTAATGATTTAAATTATAATCAAAATTTTTTGTATAAAAAAATTCACTAGTTACAATATGTTTCAAAATAAAAATAGTACTTTATTTGCATTTAGATAATGCAGAATGTAAGCAAAATTTCGTTAAAGTAAGCGTAATTAGTGACAAACTTTAATATTTTACTAGCTGCTTACCCGTTCTCCGCACGGTAGGAGACGAATATTTTCCTTACACACATATAATTCGAATTAAACCCAGTGATAGGAAACTCTAATAGTGTAAAATTGCTGGAGTTCTGACAAAAAGCTGACTCCATGAGTGGAAATTTGAGACGATTGCAACATGATGACACAAAAACTGCGTCATTGTCACTGGCGATCAGAAAAGTAAGAACTTTACGGTATGCAGACGAAACGTTTCTCTTTCGAAAAATGCCTTATTTCTACATCATATAATTCTCTTTTTTAGGTTTAATTTATAGCATTCATACATACCATATGAATAACTTTACATGATGTTGAATACTATTTTATCTTATCTTGCATTTCGTAAAGCGTGGACAATGCATTAGCACAGTTATGTTGCAGATGACTTTATTAAATTTTACTCAAATATAAAAAGCCTACACGAAACAATCGATGCACATTGTACGTTCAGAAACCAAAATGCATCCTGTTTCCGTGAAGATCTTGTCGCTTTCGCAAATGAAAAAATTTGTGACGTAACTTAAGCGGAAAAGCTTATTACCCTTACTGAACTCTTAATACAGTAGCACACTTGTTACATAAAACTAACGTTGATCTCACTGCCAATTCACACTAAATAAATAACTAATTTCATATTTTATTTTTTAACATAGATTAATTGCATAATATTAAACAAAATCTGAAATCGTTTCTAGAGCTCTAGGTCTTGTAACTGGAGTAACTGGAAGATATATGAAAAAATAAATAGAACTTTAACAAAAAAGTAATTTATATGAAATATTCTAAGCACATTGGATCCCGTTATTCGGAAAGATTCCACAAACGCCATGGGAAGAAAGAGCAATTAATTTCATATTATATTTTGTATTCCTTGCAAGCGCCTTTGTTATGTACATGATTGCAATATCATTCTCGTACACGATGCTTATCCTATAGTCTCTGGTGATTTATTTTGGATTTTCATTTCATATTCCTGACTTTTCATACTTTTGAAATTTTGTTGCTTTGCGCATGTGAATAATCGATTATCATTTCGCATTACGGCTACCAATTAAATAGTTTTCCATATCGCTTCTTTCACGTTAACGACGTTAATCTGCCTTTTTCTAGTTAAAAAAAAAACGCCTACAAAGTTTCAATGCTTCAATTTAGACACACAGAGGGGTTAGGCAAATACGCACCCGACAAATTGCTTCCTTATGTCCGCCGAAGCAGCACATACGTTAGCGTGTAATGTGCCTTCTCCGGATAATCTGACAGCAAAACAGAAGACAATGACGTGAAAATGACGTCACACGCGAAGGAAATATTTTAAAATTCTATTTGTTTCATATTTAATGCGTTTTCACTTTTTTGGGTCTTAAGAGATGTAGAAATGAGTGGTTTCACTTAATTATTAAATTGAACAACTTAAGTGGCAACAATGGATTCCGTTGCTACGGAAACTGTAGCAGTGTTAAAAATAGAATATGAAATGATTTATTTATGTTTACTTTGCTAGAACTGCCATTTTGGAGTAATTAACGTCGGCAGTCGATGGCAAATAGCCAAAATGAATCACACATTAAACTTCACAATAAATGCAATAATTTAAAGGCATTACCAGCTAGTCTAACTGGGTTTAAAAAATATTCTCATTCATCTCAAAGAGCATTCGTATTTATAAAGACTTCCTATTTTATTACACCTTGTTTCGCGGGATTAAAAAATATTATCTATTCATACGCTCGTGGGATTAAAAAAATATTATCTATTCATACGCTCGTAACACCAACTCATATCAATCGGGGCATAAAATTAGCAATACAAATGAAAAAGTTTAATTTTCTGAAATTTGGCGGGGTTTCCCTAACTTAAATCAATTTATTTAACTTGATGAAAATCATTTAAAATCGCCTTAATAACTGCATTATTTATGAACAGAAAATTAAAATTTCAGGCTAAATTCTAGTAAAACCTACACTTGTTTTTAAAAATACTATTTCTTTGCGCTCTCAGTAAATTGCGCCAAGCCTAAAATTGTGTGCAAACCACTAGAATCCACTTTCTCAAAAATCGGCATATAAGCAATTTTTTTTTTTGTCGCCAAATTATAAAGTTATACACTTTAGTCTCTGAAATTTACAAATCATTTTTCTTTTGCGTATAAAAAAATATAGAATTCCTGCTCTGATTTCCCACGCAGACGATATTTTAATTAAAAAATAACCTAGCAAATATTCGAAACAGAAAAAAAGTATTATTCCTTTATTTTTAATGCAAGAGTGTAAATCATTTAATAAATTCGCCAAACATGGCAACCTCGATGCTTATTTCTCACATTTTCACTACAGGGGTTACAATCGCGGAGTTGCGGAGAGCTAAAATTAGTGTTTTTGACGGGGTTTTTTATCAATATCTCCTAAACTAATTCGAATTTCGAAATTTAAATTAGCGGAGGCTCTTTCTCGAAATTTTCCGAATAAGTGGACACCTGGATCGAAACTCAACTCCCAGCCGTTTAGGAGGAGATGATGCTACACACACACACACAGACAGACGCGCACAGATTTTAATAGTATAGATTATGATTGCGAAAATAATTCTAGGTATACAACAATATTCAAAATGCTTAATTAAATTTATTAACATATATGTTGTCTATTGCTTTTTTAAACACATTTTTTAATGCTGAAGAACAAGGTTTTGTTTACAAACACAACAAGTAGCTTTGGCGATAATGCAAAACGCACTCTTAACATAACATTTGTGTTTTAACAAAACTAAACAAGCTACGAACAACTTTGGTATTTTAAATTAAATGACAAAGATAAATTTACAAGAAAAAGGCATTTTCGAAGGTAACAGTAAAAATTTTCAAAAATAAAATCGAACTTACAAGGAAATTTGAGCAGACGATCCGGGATCTCGTCGCATGTTGATCACCCATTTTCTTCTGTTTTCTTCATCTTTAGAGAATTTAGCCAATCTAAATCCATTTCTTGAATGATTAGAACAATTTATGGCGGCACAATCACCCATAATAAGAAATTTATTGGTTTAAAATGCAGAATAAGAACACCAAGCGGTGTCGCCAAGGAGTGCAGTGTTAAGCCTAATGTGGGCAATATTCAGAAGGCGTAGGTCAGCTCGGTATATAGGATCCTTACATCAGGCATTTCTTAAGCTTCCCAGTGCTTTCAAACGTTATTTAATATAGTTTTAAGTAGTAATTGTGTTACTAATTCAAGTACGAACTCATGATTAATTTGTTTGCTATGATACATATTTTACATAAAGAAAATAGATGTATATAATTTGAAGGAAAAACAAAGTAGCGCTTACTCTCATAATTCACGATTGCTTATTTTCGTTTCACAAGTGGATATTTAATATACTTTAAAATAACTAAATACACAAGACATTTTTATAATGAATATTTCATGAACGTAGTCGTATTTCCTACGTTATTTTAAACAATTCAAGATTAATCTTTAACAAATGATGTATTAAAGCGCATTTCAGTGTTTTCGGGATATCCTGTATATTGGAGGAAATTGATAAAATACGCTCTGTAGCGCGATCCCTGAATTAATTATTCTTTAATAAAGACATTTCATGTAGTATATATTATTCTTTTGTCGCTTTCTCAATGGAACTTTGGAATTGAGCAAGCATAATGAACGCTTGTACAAAATATTAACTACATTTGAAGTTTCTGTATAAGCGGCCAAAAATCAATAATTTATAATTTACTGTATTTCTGCACTGTACCAGATGTAAGTCTGAATCACATAATCAAGGCATGTATAACTGATAAATAACATTTTTTAACTGGCAAAAGTAAATTGTCTAAATAGTATCACAACGTGATGCTTATTTACAAGAATAAAAACTACTAAAGTAAGTAATACGCGATTTCTGATTAAAATAATTTATTTATAAATAACACATGAGTAATTATTCACTAAACATGATTTACATACATATTTTTAGAATTTTTAAATACATTATAAAAGTGTTCACGTACCTTTACATTCAGAGCAAAATGTTCGAATTTTAGGATAAATTTTCATGAAAGAAAATGGCGCAAGATTCACAAAACGATTACCTACATCTAAAGTTCTTTAGTACGACAAAAGTATAAAAAATTGTTTTAAAATAATAAAATAATATAACATTTATAATACTTAGAATAATAAAATAGAACACTGTGACTGGGGGAAAACAGGCCTCAATGATAAACTCATTTTTAGTGATGGCAACTCATACGCGGGCCCGTTGCTAATAACGACGGCCCCGGTTGAATTTTATTCTTCCCGAACGAGTCACGGTAACCGGTGGAGTTGCCTTAGCTGTTGCGTGTTCACTAAGGTGGCCAGATTTTTGTTGTCAGAATCGGGGACATGTCCTCGATTCTGACAACAAAAATGGGGACATTTATAATGAATGCAATTATTAACAGTAATTTAATTGAAAAACAATGCAATGATTAAAAATTGTCCCCAGTTCCATTTTTACATTCTGGGGACAATTTGAAAAATGTCCTGAAAATGGGGACTGTCCCCGGAAAATGGGGACGTTTGGTCACCTTAGGTTCACTTGGAGTTGACCGTGAAGCGTCATCGGTTATTGCTTCCTGTTGCACGGTGGTAGAAAAAGGAAGAAAAGTTTCACTTTCGATGAATGCAGGTTTGATACGATTAATACCGATCACCGGTTCCTTGCCAGAGATAAGTACGGTGTAAAATTTTTTTGTTTCACGCTCGTATCTGGTATGGGCCGTCATATGGTGGCTGAAGAGGTTTTCGCACAGCATCACGGCGAACGAATACGTGTGAGCATAACTTCAATGCAGGGTGTACAAATGTTTTTGATGTGGTGCGCAGCGGTGGGAATAGGCGATAAGTTTTTCATGTATTCACGAATTCGAATTAAGAAGTCTGTCGTATCTGTGGTACGTGTCGAAGATCATGCTAAAAATTCACCGGGCAAACGAAGTGTGGAACCGTAGACCAATTCAGCTGCTGTACACTTGAGATCGGGTTTAAAAGCGGACCTTAGGCCAAGAAGAACAAACGGCAACGATTCTGTCCAACGATTGTTTTCCCTAGCTCGAAGGGCCTGTTTGAGTGATTTGTGAAAACATTCCACGAGTCCGTTAGAAATTGGGTGATATGGTGTCGTCCTGATCCGATGAATGCCTAACAATTTTTACAAAGAAGAGAATAGGGAAGACTCTAACTCTTTTCCTTGATCCGTTCCCAGATAGCATCTTCAGTAAAAGTTGTCTGTTTATATACTAATTACAACTTTTTTAAAAATAAATTAAAGTAAATATTTTTAATTATTATCTCGCTTACATTAGGCAGAGATGCACAATAAAGGACGCTAAAAAAATTGGTAAATTTAAATTATGTAATTTTACTAATATAAATACGGGTAAAAATATTAGAAGTTATCCCGATCATGAAAATATGTAGATATGCACTGAATTTCTCAGCATCAGATTTATTTACCATTTATTTCGAGAAATAGTCGGATACACCTTATAATAACCATCCCTGGGCACGTGTGTCATATAATAGGCATCCCTGACTTAGCGTCCATATGAGCTAATGATACAAAAATGGGTTACAAATATTAAAATATAAATAATCTCTAAAAGTAGCTTGCTAAAATATATATAAGTAATTTTTAAAATTCAATTTAGGAAATCTTAATAAGGCTTTGTATTGCGAAACTCAACAGCGGTCAAAAATGAGTAAAAATGCCTGTGATAATAATAAAGGCCCCAAAATTAGTGCCCCTGGGTCTTATCTAAATATGATCAGGCTTTGGACTTACCGTACCGTCTTTCCTCTGTTTACTTATGATTTTTTTGTCTTCTACTGCTCTCTGTTTTCTTTCTTTTTTCCAGTTTTTTTCTCTTTTGTGTGTTTTGTATGTCCCTCATGCTGTCCTAATTTTAAATGCTACGTGTTTGTGTGTATTGTAGAGTGCTGATAGTATGATTCCAGGAACTATAACAAAGGAGGCGCAAGTGCCCCCAACTGACCAGTAATTCAAATGTTTTCGGCAAGAACTGTATTTCGTATTAGATAAGAAATATCTTTACACGGAGACAGGATGAAGATGATTTTTGTTTAGCAAGAAAGCTTGATTTTTTGTAATACAGATAAATACAGATAAATACATCTCGGATGAAATTTTAGAGAGAAGTAAAAAATAGAATAGGAGCACGAGCATGGCAAACTGCGTGTTGCCACAGTACTCCCCCCAAGTAACAACGGTACGATCGGGGCCTTCGCAATTAGTAACGGGCCTGCGCGTGTATTTTGATGAGCCATCCAAAGAGGCCTACGGATGTTCAAGTCTTCACGTATACATCAGGCATTTCTTAACCTTCCCAGTGCTTTCAAACGTTATTTAATATAGTTTTAAGTAGTAATTGCGTTACTAATTCAAGTACGAACTCAATGATTAATTTGTTTCCTATGATAGATATTGACATAAAGAAAATAGATGCATATAATTTGAAAGAAAAACAAAGTAGCGCTTACTCATGATTCCCGATTGCTTATTTTAGTTTCACAAGTGGATGTTTAGTATACTTTAAAATAACTAAATACACAAGACATTTTTATAATGAATATTTCATGAACGTAGTCGCATTTCCTACGTTATTTTAAACAATTCAACATTAATCTATAACAAATGATGTATTAAAGCGCCTTTCAGTGTTTTCGGAATATCTGTATATTGGAAAAAATTGATAAAATACGCTCTATAGCGCGATCCCTGAATTAATTATTCTTTAATAAAGACATTTCATGTAGTATATATTATTCTTTTGTCGCTTTCTCAATCGAACTTAGGAATTGAGCAAGCATAATGAACGCTTGTACAAAATATTAACTACATTTAAAGTTTCTGTAGAAACGGGCAAAAATCAATAATTTATAATTTACTGTATTTCTGCACTGTACCAGCTCTAAGTCTTAATCACATAATCAAGGCATATATAACTGATAAATAACATTTTCAACTGGCAAAATTAAATTGTCTAAATAGTATCACAACTTGATGCTTATTTACAAGAATAAAAACTACTCAAGTAAGTAATACGCGATTTCTGATTAAAATAATTTATTTATAAATAACACATGAGTAATTATTCACTAAACATGATTTACATACATATTTTTAGAATTTTTAAATACATTATAAAAGTGTTCACGTACCTTTACATTCAGAGCAAAATGTTCGAATTTTAGGATAAATTTTTCATGAAAGAAAATGGCGCAAGATTCACAAAAACGATTACCTACATCTAAAGTTCTTTAGTACGACAAAAGTATAAAAAAAATTGTTTTAAAATAATAAAATAATATAACATTTATAATACTTAGAATAATAAAATAGAATACTGTGACTGGGGAAAACAGGCCTCAATGATAAACTCATTTTTAGGGATGGCAACTCATAAGCAGGCCCGTTGCTTAGCGATGGCCCGCCTTAGCCTAAAATAATCCATAGCATCTGAAAAAACACTCAAAATACTGGTGTTAAACGATAAAGTAATTAAAAAACTTTGTAAAAAACACACATAAGAAGTAAAAGGAAAAAGGAGTTCCTTTTTCCTTTTACTTCTTATGTGTGTTTTTTACAAAGTTTTTTAATTACTTAATCCATAGCATATTTTTAAAGGATTAAAATTAATTGCGTTTACTGAACACATTAACATTATAAAATTTTGAAAAGTAGTTTATAAAATGTTTAATACAATTGCTATTCCTCTCCTTCCAAACGTTTGAATGATTTGATAATAACCTAACAGTAGCGTAGCCAGAAAAATTTTTTAGGGGGGGTTTAGGCACTGATGTAAAGGATAATCTACATTATGGATCGCATTCTTCATGTCAATAATATATAACTCTGCTAAATTTTAGGGGGGAGGGGTTCTGACACCCAACCCCCCCCCTCACTACGCCACTGTAACCTAAGGGAACCATATTTTTAAACAGTATTTTGGGGACAAATCAAGCATTGCCCTGGAATCCAAGGAAAACTTGGGGACACTAGAAAATATTTTTGGGGACTTATTCCAGGACACAACATATTATCCCAGATAACACACTTGTCATTTTTATGTCTATTTCTGATCCAACTCATCCATAATACATCCATGTCTATACAAAGACATCTATTTATGGACATAATCTGGAAAATCCAGAATATGTTCATGAATAGACCAAAACTAGAATTAGAATATCCAGAATAGGTCCATTTATGGACGTATTCCAGATGATCCACACTATGTCAGTGATACGACATAAAATGGATGTGTGTCTAAAGGTGGATTCATATCTGCCGCGCCGCACCGCAACCATGCCGTACTGTTTTGCCGTTTTGGACCGTTGGCTGTCCTCGCGGCGAGTTTGCCTTGCCGCAAGTAAATACACCAATGCTCTTCTGTAATTGGCTGTAGCTGTAAAAGCTCTTCTGTAATAGGCTGTAGCTTTGCGGTCGCTACGGAATATCTGTTCTCGCCAGATAATGCGCAAATCCTCGGCGGGCGCCGTGTTGCTCCGCCACGTGACGTCATTGCGGCGTCTTAGCGGTGCGGTACGGCCAGTATGAATCCGGCTTTAGTCCAGGAATGAACAAAATATGGAAAAGTTACTTTTTTGTCATTGATTTTCATTTTACCCAATACTGTACTACGACGCATGAATTTATTATACTTATGGGGCGGTCGTTAACGTAAAACACAACGCATTAAATTTAAAGAATAACTTTATTGGATGCACATCCTAACTAATATTATAAATGCGAAAGTGAGTTTGTTTGTTTGTTTATGACGCTTTCACGCCTAAGCCGTTGAATGGATTAGGATGCATTTTGGTTTAGATGTAGATAGGACCGTGGAGATGGTTATAGGCTACTTAGAATTTTAGATTTTCAATTACTTTTTTAATTATTAATTAAAAACCGTTTTTACGTTGCCATGCTTGGCGAGTTTCGCCCGTATCTTATGATTCATGTTTATAGCTAACAAGAATGCTATTACTTCAATAAAGAAGCACGTGAATCTGAAAAACATTAAATAATACGGAAATTATGCCAGTTTTATGCCAAATAGATCTATCTCTAATAATAAAAATGAATGTTCTCCAGACAAATCTACAGAAAGCAGAGCTTTGAAAATTTGAGCATGCCTGGACCCATGACTTCGGTAAAGTGTACCTGAGGCTCGGAAATTTTAATTACTTTTCTAACTATTAATTAAAAACTGTTTTATCGCCAGCACAAAATAATTTATGCTTTTGAAATAAAGCAGAAATTCTATTTGCGAAATCACATGCATTTGGAAAACATAAATAAGTATGGAAATTATGTTGATTTTACGCCAAATTAAAAAGCATAAATAAAGAAAAGTGTACTTACGTATTATCCCGGCGGTCCGTCAAGACGAGCGATTTTTTGCCGAGATAAATGCTGGGCACATGAAATTATTAATGGTTTTGAATACGCTTGGCAACAGTTTGGCAACTCATTTGACGAAAAAACAAGTTTGGCGGGAATGACCGCCGGGATAATAGGTAAGTACCAAGAAAGTCCAGATGTGTTTCTTAAAGTTCGTAAATTTCCAAATCCTACAAATAATATAAATGTGTACGTTTATGTGTTTGGATGTTTTTGACTGAATCACACAAAAATGGGTTGGAAAAATTTGTAATGAAGATAGCTTATGCCCTGGATTAACATACAGGCAACCTTTCAAGCATATAGCATAAATAATTCTTTTACAAAGACACTCAAAATAATGCTAATGCATTGCGCTCTATGGAAATTGTGTAGCTACTAAACCGATTTTAAAACTTTCTTCACTGATTGAAAGTCCTAGGCCTATAGGGTCCTAGGCCGTATATGGAGAAATCCTCTATGTGGAATTTTCTAAGGGATCCTAGCCCGTATTTTCGCGAGGTTTTTGAAAAAAACACGGAAAACTGCGAGCGACTAGGACGACAGGCGCGACCGGGTTTTGAACCTGGCACCTCCCGCCTTCCAGGTTTGAGAGTAGTCCCTCTTAGACACTGGGGGGACCCTGAGTGTTATAGGCTACCTTTTATGCATATATCACAAATAGTTCTTTTACAGGGATACTCATAAGAATTACATTACGCTCTATGTGTATCTCTGTAAGTACTGAACTGATTCCAAAACTTTTTTCACTGATAGTAAGCTACACTATTCTTGAGTATTATAGGCTAAAATTAATGCATGCAGCGCAAATAGTTCCTTTACAGGAACACTCAAAATAATTCTAATACATTACGCTCTATGGGTATCTCTGTAACTATAGAACCGATTCTAAAACTTTTTCGCTAATAGAAAGCTGATCGCACCTATTCCTGATTAACATAGGCTAAAATTCATGCATATAGCATAAATATTTCTTTTACAAGAACACTCAAAACCGTTCGCAAATACTGTCGTAACTGTCTCTATTCGCCAAATGCCTGAAAAAAATCTAAATTTAGTAATTTTACATACTCTGTTATTTTAAATGAAGTATACTACCATGCATTATACTTCATTTAAAATAAGTAAAAGCAAATAATATTTAAATGCAGTTTCTTTAGTCGCAAACATATTTGTTATTCACACATGCTTCGTTTCTCTCGGGACCTAATTCTAAAGCCGACGCGGACGAAGTCGCAGGTAGCCGCTAGTTGTACATAAAATCTCTGGCATCAGAAATAAAAATACATCTCGGATGAAATTTTAGAGAGAAGTAAAAAATAGAATAGCAGCACGAGCATGGCAAACTGCGTGTTGCCACAGTACTCCCCCCAAGTACCAACGGTTACGATAACTTAAAGGTACTTAGGGTTGAATCGGGGCCTTCGCAATTAGTAACGGGCCTGCGCGTGTATTTTGATGAGCCATCCAAAGAGGCCTACGGATGCTCGAGTCTTCACGTATACATCAGGCATTTCTTAACCTTCCCAGTGCTTTCAAACGTTATTTAATATAGTTTTAAGTAGTAATTGCGTTACTAATTCAAGTACGAACTCAATGATTAATTTGTTTGCTATGACACATATTGACATAAAGAAAATAGAAGCATATAATTCAAGGGCGATTCAGAAACCTTTTTCGGAGGGGGCGCAAATCGTGAATACTCATTTTATCTAGTGTAAAGACCACTTAATACTGGTGAAAGCCCTATTTATCTAGTGTAAATATATTTTTCTCGGAGGGGGCGCGCCCTCGTTCCCTGAATCCGCCTTTGATATAATTTGAAGGAAAAACAAAGTAGCGCTTACTCTCATGATTCACGATTGCTTATTTTAGTTTCACAAGTGGATATTTAATATACTTTAAAATAACTAAATACACAAGACATTTTTATAATGAATATTTCATGAACGTAGTCGTATTTCCTACGTTATTTTAAAACAATTCAAGATTAATCTTTAACAAATGATGTATTAAAGCGCATTTCAGTGTTTTCGGGATATCCTGTATATTGGAGGAAATTGATAAAATACGCTCTGTAGCGCGATCCCTGAATTAATTATTCTTTAATAAAGACATTTCATGTAGTATATATTATTCTTTTGTCGCTTTCTCAATGGAACTTTGGAATTGAGCAAGCATAATGAACGCTTGTACAAAATATTAACTACATTTGAAGTTTCTGTATAAGCGGCCAAAAATCAATAATTTATAATTTACTGTATTTCTGCACTGTACCAGATGTAAGTCTGAATCACATAATCAAGGCATGTATAACTGATAAATAACATTTTCAAACTGGCAAAAGTAAATTGTCTAAATAGTATCACAACGTGATGCTTATTTACAAGAATAAAAACTACTCAAGTAAGTAATACGCGATTTCTGATTAAAATAATTTATTTATAAATAACACATGAGTAATTATTCACTAAACATGATTTACATACATATTTTTAGAATTTTTAAATACATTATAAAAGTGTTCACGTACCTTTACATTCAGAGCAAAATGTTCGAATTTTAGGATAAATTTTCATGAAAGAAAATGGCGCAAGATTCACAAAACGATTACCTACATCTAAAGTTCTTTAGTACGACAAAAGTATAAAAAATTGTTTTAAAATAATAAAATAATATAACATTTATAATACTTAGAATAATAAAATAGAACACTGTGACTGGGGGAAAACAGGCCTCAATGATAAACTCATTTTTAGTGATGGCAACTCATACGCAGGCCCGTTGCTAATAACGACGGCCCCGGTTGAATTTTACACTTCCCGAACGAGTCACGGTAACCGGTGGAGTTGCCTTAGCTGTTGCGTGTTCACTAAGGTGGCCAGATTTTTGTTGTCAGAATCGGGGACATGTCCCCGATTCTGACAACAAAACTGGGGACATTTATAATGAATGCAATTATTAACAGTAATTTAATTGAAAAACAATGCAATGATTAAAATTGTCCCCAGTTCCATTTTTACATTCTGGGGACAATTTGAAAAATGTCCTGAAAATGGGGACTGTCCCCGGAAAATGGGGACGTTTGGTCACCTTAGGTTCACTTGGAGTTGACCGTGAAGCGTCATCGGTTATTGCTTCCTGTTGCACGGTGGTAGAAAAAGGAAGAAAAGTTTCACTTTCGATGAATGCAGGTTTGATACGATTAATACCGATCACGCGATTCCTTGCCAGAGATAAGTACGGTGTAAAATTTTTTGTTTCACGCTCGTATCTGGTATGGGCCGTCATATGATGGCTGAAGAGGTTTTCGCACAGCATCATGGCGAACGAATACGTGTGAGCATAACTTCAATGCAGGGGTGTACAAATGTTTTGATGTGGTGCGCAGCGGTGGGAATAGGCGATAAGTTTTTCATGTATTCACGAATTCGAATTAAGAGTCTGTCGTATCTGTGGTACGTGTCGAAGATCATGCTAAAAATTCACCGGGCAAACGAAGTGTTGGAACCGTAGACCAATTCAGCTGCTGTACACTTGAGATCGGGTTTAAAAGCGGACCTTAGGCCAAGAAGAACAAACGGCAACGATTCTGTCCAACGATTTGTTTTCCCTAGCTCGAAGGGCCTGTTTGAGTGATTTGTGAAAACATTCCACGAGTCCGTTAGAAATTGGGTGATATGGTGTCGTCCTGATCCGATGAATGCCTAACAATTTTTACAAAGAAGAGAATAGGGAAGACTCTAACTCTTTTCCTTGATCCGTTCCCAGATAGCATCTTCAGTAAAAGTTGTCTGTTTATATACTAATTACAACTTTTTTAAAAATAAATTAAAGTAAATATTTTTAATTATTATCTCGCTTACATTAGGCAGAGATGCACAATAAAGGACGCTAAAAAAATTGGTAAATTTTAAATTATGTAATTTTACTAATATAAATACGGGTAAAAATATTAGAAGTTATCCCGATCATGAAAATATGTAGATATGCACTGAATTTCTCAGCATCAGATTTATTTACCATTTATTTCGAGAAATAGTCGGATACACCTTATAATAACCATCCCTGGGCACGTGTGTCATATAATAGGCATCCCTGACTTAGCGTCCATATGAGCTAATGATACAAAAATGGGTTACAAATATTAAAATAGAAATAATCTCTAAAAGTATCTTGCTAAAATATATATAAGTAATTTTAAAATTCAATTTAGGAAATCTTAATAAGGCTTTGTATTGCGAAACTCAACAGCGGTCAAAAATGAGTAAAAATGCCTGTGATAATAATAAAGGCCCCAAAATTAGTGCCCCTGGGTCTCATCTAAATATGATCAGGCTTTGGACTTACCGTACCGTCTTTCCTCTGTTTACTTATGATTTTTTTGTCTTCTACTGCTCTCTGTTTTCTTTCTTTTTTCCAGTTTTTTTCTCTTTTGTGTGTTTTGTATGTCCCTCATGCTGTCCTAATTTTAAATGCTACGTGTTTGTGTGTATTGTAGAGTGCTGATAGTATATTTCCAGGAACTATAACAAAGGAGGCGCAAGTGCCCCCAACTGACCAGTAATTCAAATATTTTCGGCAAGAACTGTATTTCGTATTAGATAAGAAATATCTTTACACGGAGACAGGATGAAGATGATTTTTCTTTAGCAAGAAAGCTTGATTTTTTGTCCCCAAGGCAGCCCGCTGTGCATAGGGTGCAGAGCTGCTAGCCCCTCCTGCAGAAACGCTTCATCTAATTTCTGGTCTTTTGTGCATCAGTGGAGGCATGTTTAAATGTTTTTCTTAGAAAGGACAAATCATCCCATCTTGCCCTTTTACAGAATTTTGGCCTTTTAGAAATAGTACCATCTTTTTTTTTTTTTTTTTTTCCCACGGATAAAAACGGAAACTGTACTCTTTGCGTGAAGTTAGGAAGACTATTTTTTCAGTACATGTAAAAATGTATGGATTTAACAATTACATATACGTATACAGGGCTACACTAATCTTTGTATATATGAAATTGTAAACTGGAGTTAGATCCTAACGGTGCAGTATTTTAGGTCTTGATCTGTCTATAGGTCGTAGTAGAATCGCCAGTGGATAAGCCACTAAACATCAAGGCCTAATTTAGGAAATTCTTGACTATAGGCACAACTCGGGATGGGGGTCTCCCTAACACTGATGTAGGCAGCGTGCAATTTCCAAAGGTAAATTACAGCCTGACTGTGACCTGCTGTCAAGTCTGCACCCCCCCCTCCAATGGCGCTCGTCTATTATTTTTCATGATGAATTTAACAAATTCAAGCTGTATAAAATACCATCAAGAATTTACAACTTTTTTCAATCCCTGGTTATAAATGCCATCCAGTCGTCAAGCAGATTGACAACTTGTTTAAAATATTGTTTGAAAAAATGGAAAATACATATAAAAGTCTACTATTAAAAAAAGATAAAATTAAGAAAAATTGAATTGGGATCTTGTTTGTGGGGGCCCCCATATTCGGGGGCAATAGGCCCGGACGTACTGGGCCTAGTGGAAAATCTGGGCCTCTTAAATATTGGTAGATAGCGGAAGTGTAAAAGCCTGAAGTTCTGGCATATCGCGCGTTTATGTTCAAACGATCTAGAGTTTTGTGCTGCTCCCTTCGGATGTAACGTGAATATGCATTAGAACCCCCTTAAAAAGTCTTTACCCAAACAACCTCCCCTTTAAAGCCGACAGTTAGTTTTGCCTCATGTTAGTTTTGACGTAATAGAACAACGCAGACATCAACAAACCAGCCAGGTTTAGAAATTTCTGAATTAAATGCTTAAAAAAATATTTTTGATCATGTTGGTTTGAATTTAAATTGTTCGCATTTTTCTTCTAATTATTTGCCGAAACACAGTTCAAGATGGTATGTTGTAAGCAGGAGCGTAGCAATTCAATGTTTGGATGATGGAAGAGGGGGGTGGCTTCAGTATGTTTCTATAGATTTTAACCAAAACAGACACCATGATTCTGCTGATTTGTGGTTACTTTATCCCTTCAACAAAGGGCATGGGATGGAAGGGTTCGAACCCTCTGAGCCCTCCTCCTTTCCTACGCCACTGGTTGTAAACTTTATACACTACTAAAACTCGTAGAATTACTACAAGGAACATTCCTAATTTAGACAGTAAAACATGTTTTGCTAAATGTGGTCTTTTCCAATTTTTTCTTGGAGTACAAATGCTGAAAAAAAAGTCTTATAAAATTACTATTAGATTCTGTCAATTACTGATTTGAAAACTCCCTTCGCACGCTGAAAGTTATTTATATTATATCCCATGGTCAGAAAATTTTCACCTCCCAGTATCACTAATAAGGAACTTTCGGTAATTAATAAGAAATTTTAGGATGAAATTATTAGAGGTATTATTATCCCTTAAAAAATGCTGCAGAGGCTAAAGACTCATCAACCCCTATAGAGTCGGAGTTTATGTCTAGAGTAGTTGCTAAATATCAGATATCTGAGCCAGAAGAACGGGATATAGGTCACAAGGTCGTACAATCTAGATCTTCTTTTATATATTCAAAAGAGTATTTTTCGTAAAACCTGCCACAATGCATTGCTGCAGTGTCAACTTTGGAGTGCAATAAAGATTTTAAGATGTCGACCGGATTGTATAGTGGGTAAAGCACCGTACTCCGGTTTCGGGTTCAACTCTCGGGGCTCGATCCCCGACTGGGCGTGGTTGTCAATGTGTCCGTCTCTTCATAGGGGGCAACGTTGGCCCACCTACTAGGTGCCCCCATAATAAAGAGACCAACAATTCCGGCCTTTATAGTCGCCAAAACCGTCAAGGGAGAAGCCGGCCATTAAGGGGGGGAAAAAAAAAATTTTAAGATATTTTCGCAGCTAATTTCAGGTATTTTATTCAGGTCTAATATAAATGATTTTTTTTCTGTTGACAATATTTATTAATTTTATATTGTTTGAAAGATATTAATTAACACACCGAAAATTAAATATTTACTGCCCGTAGACCATAATACATTGAAATTCTTTTGTACGTTCTTGTAAAACTATAAATGCAATAAATCCCATTTTCAATAGGGAATATGGCAAGTGTATATTTAACATCGATAAAAATTTCGTATAAACCTCTAACTGCGTATTCATAGCAGTTAGGGCACAGACAGACAAATAAACCCATACCATACACAATTAAACGTCAACTTTGTAAGAAAAGGTTAAAAATGGATTAACAAAGCAATTTCATATTTTAATACTGCAGTCTACGTCATTTTTGTAAAAATATTCGTATGCCATTCCTCAATAATATTTTCTGCCGGAGTTTGTCGCAACCTTTACACCTTCGAAAAAGCGAAAAAAAAAAAAAAATATTGCATTTTTCAAAAATTTGAATTTTTCTAAATCGAATGCTTAAAACCACATGAAAATATTCCTATTAGAACGCGAGTAGTTGCAACAAGAAATGTGGATTTAAAAGCGCGTTTTCCACAAAACTGCATTTTTGCAACTTCCGTGCATGATTGCAGAAAAACTTATGCAGGTATTATCTTGTAACTTGTTGTGTAAGTACGTGGTATTAATGTCTATAACGTACACCGGTTTTTTACTTATAAAAATGTTTTTTCAAAATAATAAATGTTATGAAAAGAAGAGATTTTTTATTTTCTTTTTTACTGAACCCTGAAAAAGAAAATAAAAAATCTCTTCTTGTGAATAAACATATTGTAAATTTAAAAAAATAATAATTAGGTATTGTGCTTACAAAAATGTAATTATTTTAACATTTTAACTGTACATTAATATTTCGTTCTGTAAGTTTGCGCGCAGTAGCTCAGTATCAAATTTTGAAAGCTATATCTGTCATAAATAATTTTAATATTTTCTGATAAATATGGTAGTGCATATATCCATTTATGAACGCTGAAAGAATCACGTATAAAATTTTTAGGCAGATTGATCAATAAATAAAGATGTAGCAAAGCTATGAAAATAAGTCAAAATACAGCTCTTTCGGTTACTCAAAGGTTGCAACTCCCCTCTTAAGTAGAGCTATAAAATTCTCTTTTTATGCCGCTTTCTGTTGTTAAATTATCACAATAAAATGAATATTTTTAGTAGAAAAGTAATTCGCATCGTAAATTTATGCGAAACGAGAAATACTCGCGAGAAATCTCGCGCGAGACAAGACTCTGTCTTGTCTCGCAAAATATTTCCTTTCTCGTCTCGCAAAAAAATTGCCTGTCTCGTCTCGCGAGACGAGACGAGAACGCGAGGCTTCTCGCGTCTCGAGTCCATCCCTAATTAGAAAAGGGTCGTACTCTGCGATTAGTTCTAAAATTCCCATTATGCTGAAAATTATGAAGCAACTGAAAACTCGGAGATTCTGCCAACCCTAAAACCTCGTTTACACTCAGCCCACTTCCGCGGCAGCGAGCAGGAGAAGGGGAAGAAATGAGAATGTAAACACCCATATCGCATTGCTCTTCGTCTTGTCCATGCCCACTTCCCGAGCTCCCCCACTCCCGTGAAGGGATTTTCGAGGCCAAGACGATTTGCGTGTGTGTGTGCCCTAACTTTCCTTCTATGGCTTTCCTCCCAATATAGATTTTCTCTCTTTGAAATCCGTCCTCCTGTATATGCATAGGTTCCGCTTCTTCCACCTTATCTTTCCCCTCTCACATCCTCCGGTCAGCAAGAGAAAAAAATCTGGAAAGGCTCTCTCCCTGACTTCAGCCCCGGGATGGGGAGGCTCATCTCGCTTTCCAGAGGAAATCTTCGCAAATGACTACAGATATTGCCTGCTTATCAGTCATTAATGAAAAGTCATTTTATATGAACTGAAAATAAATTGAAAAGTTCGATTACAACTTTGATACAAAATTTATTTGATCCATTACTGCGGGGCCTCTGAATGGTCAGGGTCCATAGGCTGCAGCCTACTCAGCCTAATGGATAATCCGGCTATGCTCCTCGCACTTGAATTGTGTTTTTATTTATTTATCTTAACAGCTAAAATAAGAATATAAGTCTGATAATATATTAAAATGTCAAAAACTGCACGATGATATAACGAAGCTAAGTTGATAACTCCTTTGGGTGGAGTCCAGACCCCTGGACCCCTCCCTTGTGTGCGCCACTGTAGCCGGATGTTACAAATATCCGGCAGTACATCCAGCCTAAGATTATATGCAGAGAAATAACATAAATAAACATAATAAATGAAGAAATTCTGAAAACTGCAATACAACAACGGGAAAAAAATTTTGTTTTCAATACTTTTTAGATCGTATTTTTTATCTAGTACAGAAAATTAGGAAGGGGGGGGGGGAGAGAGAGAAAATTAAGTACTTCTATCTTTTTTTTAAGATTGAGGTAAATTATTAGTGCAAGGAAATTACTGAGCAAAAACACTGTTTTTCAATCTTTGTAAGAATTCAGTTACCCCCCCTCCCAATAAATTGCCCCTGCTTATCTGAATAGTGTACTAACTGTAGTACTGTTGGCTGGTGAGAAAATTCCCCCCCAATAAATTGCCCCTGCTTATCTGAATAGTGTACTAACTATAGTACTGTTGGCTGGTGAGAAAATCCCCCCCAACCACCACTAATTTTGATAAAGTAAGAAAATTTGCTGCATTGATTTTCGAACAGTTGGCTGGAGATGTCTTTCAAAAATAGATTTTGTAAGATATTGATCTAACTCTTGGAAAAATACATCAATGACGTTATTTGTACTAGCGTTAATTGCAGTAAAACTGGTACTCATTTCATAGAAACAATCTCAAAAGATTTCTGAATTAAATGAGTTGAAACTAATAAGAAAATTTAAAGAAAAAAGTATTTGCTGGATTAGGGATGGACGCGAGACCACTCGAGACGAGAAATGGCTCAAGTCTCGTCTCGTCTCGTCCTTTCATATCGAAGTCTCGTCTCGCACCCGAAGGTCTCGTCTCGAGGTTTCGTCTCGTGCGAGACCGCGAGACCGGTCTCGCTTATTGTCTCAGCCAGAATGTCTTTTTACTACTTTGTTCAAAGTAAAAAATGTACAGTCGTTTCACATTTATTGGGGTCTGGCATAGTCGCATACTATCTATTGTCTTTATTTACTTCCGGGTATGAAGCATCAAAAAGCAATTGCATGCGATAGAATCGCCTAGCAAATTACTTTAAGGTGATTCTTTTAAGAAATCATTCAACTTTTGAACAGCTTTTTAAAGAATTGCTCATGCTAGAGATTCAGAAAATTTTGAGAAAGACTCTTCACAGGCGGTATTGAATTCATATAAACGTTCACCCGATAAAAGTTTTGAAACATTCTCAATAAAAAAAAAAAAAAAAAAAAAATCTTAAACATAAGATATTTTGCAATATTTCTCTACACGGGAGCGAATCGGCTCATTTTGGGAGGCGATTTATCTGCTAAAGATTTTTTTCTGATTACATTAAGACTTATAAGTTTACTGCTAATATGAGTTCATACTACAGTTTATGAAGAAGTCATATTGTATTTTTCGAGTATCTAACATAACTGGTTTGTTTTTATATCTATTCAAAAAAATTTAGGGACGTAGGCAAGGGGAGGGGGGGCGGGGAATTTGAATTTTTGTTAACTGAATGCTGAATATCAGGCTTTTTCGTGGGAAATTCTGCCTTTTGCAGCTTTCCTCCCCTCCATATTGTTTTCTGGATACATGCCTGCTAGGAGGGATAGTTGCGAGATATATAATCATTATTTATAATATTATTTTTTTAATGGTTTAGTGTTTCCCTGAATAAATTTAATATCGCAAGCTCCATGGCGCACCACAAAAACCCTCCCTTGAAGAAGTTTTGAGGGGGCCACCTTCACTATTTGTTTATATGTACGTATCGTATGTCACACTGCAGTACAAAATGCACAGATGCACTTGAAATGTTTGTATTGTTGGTTATCTTTCACAATGTAAGTAATCAGGATCTCTACCAAATTTCTGAAAGTCAATTTCCTGACTTTTGGGAGGTCCCGGGAAAAAAATTCCTGACCAATGCAGTTTACTTTGGGAAATTGCACAATGCCCCTCCCTTGCCTTTATATTTGCATATTTTGTACAACTTCTTGAAGTCAATGACTGAAGTATACAGGATTAAGCTTTCATCAATTGAGAAACAGAAGTAGTCGCACTTTCTGGTAGAATTAACTAACTGTTCTTGGAAATACGGTCCTAAGATATAAGTTACCAAAGCTAATTTGTGTTTTACTCTCCCGTCACGATTTATGAGCCCCCATTTTTCCCTCCTTATACAAGCACATTGTTTGATGCTTTCGCGGTCCGAAAAATGCGTTGCTTCGGTTTCCCGTCTGACAATTAGAGAGAAAGTTTTTTTTTTTTTTTTAAAAGGACACGAAAAGAAAAATTGATTCTCTTGGAGAATTTTCCGGACCCATTATCCAATTTCCCGGTTTTTTCCAGACTTTCCGGACTCATTTTCTAATTTCCAGACTTTTCGGAGCGGCAGACACCCTGGTAATACGGCATCATTTTGCAATAACTGCAAATTGGAGGGCACTTTTGTAGAAACAAATTTATTGAGAATTCAAGGGGAGAAGAAGGAATCGTGCATAATGAACACTCTTTTATTAAATACATGATATTAATTCTGTGTTGTTTTTATTCTTATGAGTTTCTGAAAGCTAAAAGGACCTATAGAAATTTTTTTATGAATGCCATTCACACGCAAACTATATATAATAAATCAGAATCCTCTCGAATCCGCTCTTGCGTCACTCAACGTCTTAGCACAAGTGGCATAGGGCTGCAATTAGAGTTCACGACACCCGGGGCAAACCTCAATTAAGGCATCCCTTTGTCATGGAATAATAACTGATTTTGGCGCCCTCTTTAGCAAGCCGCCCGGGGCACGTACCCCCCTTGCCGCCCTTTCCTTAGTTGCGGCCTTGGGTTGAATCACTACAGGTATAAGTTGTAATGCAGGCTGATTTTTTAAATTACAGAAATATTAATTCATCTTTTCCATAAAGTTTTTGCTTTCATTTGTGTGTATAAAAAAGTAAAGCTATTAGAAAAAATATAATCAACTGAAATTTTGTTGAAAAAGCAAACATATGTCAAAACATTCCTTCCGAGCTACCCACAAAAATTTTCTAAAGCAGCCGTCTCTGAAAGGAATGTAGGAATGGGTTTGTGTTTTGAGTTGAAGCGGAGGGGGGGGGGGGTGAAATAAAAAAAATGTGAGAAACAAGTAAGCGTCCAAAACAGTGCCGTAACTTGGGTTTACGAGGCCCAGGGGCGAGAGTGAATATGGGGGCCCTTTTAACACTAGAACCGCGGTGTTTCAGATATACCTAAAACCGCGGGATGGGTCAAATTGACCCAACTTGCTGAATTCACGTTGCAAATTCACGATTGAAATAACTTTCTGAATTCACGATTGAAATAATGATATTAGTTCAATCTTAACATTCGTATTAAGTTTAATATTACATTAAAAGTACAAAAATATTGTTGCTATAATTCTTATTAGAACCGCGTCGCTTGAGATAGATATACCTAAAACCGCGGTATGGGTCAAATTGACCCGACTTGTAAAATTAACGTTGCAATGAAAATGACATAATGGTATGCTATTATACCATTTACTATGTTATTACCGTTCATTTTATGAATGATGATGAATGACATTTATTTAATTTGAACTTCGGATTCTAGACTCGTGGGCAGGGTGCGAACTGAACATTTTCTCCAGGGGGGGACATTTGAAAGTAAACATTCTCCAGGGGGGGACACTTGAAAAGAAGGAGGGAAGGTGCAAATGCTTCCCTCACATGATATTACTTGACAAATGCAGTCGCCTACACGTGTGGGAACTGACATATATTCAAACAAAAGTCATCGATTGCTTGTTCTATGGAATCACAGATACACAAGCTACATACAATGTACCTGTATTGGAAGCTACCCTTGAGGGTTTTTAGCTTAGAAGAGACGAAATTTTAAGGCAGTCGCCTTAGAGTACAGTAACAAACGATAACAAACCCCCTTTATTTTTGACTTCTTGACTTCCCAATCTGAATCCAAAAATCTTCACTCACCAGTTTACTATTTCTTCAGCAGGGTATAAATAGTATCCCTGGCAGGGATCAATTAATTTTTCTCTAGCCAGGGATATTACATTCTTCAGCCGGGGACGATCCCCGGCATCCCCCCCGTCAATTCGCACCCTGCTCGTGGGAAATTTTTGGATCAAAATGACCCATTCCGCGATATCAGGTATACATATTAAAAACAAAAAACAGATAAAAGTTACGAGCTTAAATTTTTCACAGATAATTAATAACATAAAGTTAGGAAAAGTCACGATTTTTTAAAAATTTCAGTTCGTAACTTTTTGAAAAAAGCGGAATCAAATATGGTTTGGGGTCAAAACGACCCATCCCGCGGTTCTAGTGTTAATCTTATATTTTAAGAACGGAAATAGGTTAGCACGTACATGCATTTGTATGTACGCAAAGACAGAATTAAACACTTTCAGTTAATAACATATATGACATAATATAAGTATTTATTTTAAAAAAATAATTAAAAAATCCGACCTCTATTTTAAATAAATAAATTTTCTACTACTGAAAAATTCACTTTAAGAACACAATTTACAACAGGCAACATACAACACTAAACCACTAAATAGAAGTCAGTGGTGTGGAAGCTATAGCAAGAAAGGCGTGTTTCATTTATGACACTTGAAAAGGTGTGCAGATTTCTACTGCTAGATTGACGCAATAAAAGAAGCGTTTAACAAGTACGACCTCATCGTTGCAAGGACGTGACGACAGCTATTCTCCCTTCTATACCCATCGTTGCTTCCCGTATGCATACTTGAATGCCTATGATATAGCCCAACAAAAACGCTTTCTCGAAACAAGAGCATTGAAACATTCAGGTCTGGAAGCAACGATGAGAACAGAAGAGAGAATCGCTACCGTCGCCTCCTTTTAACGATTGGAGCAAACAGGTTAAAGTTAATAAGACACTACTTATTGTGACCTAACTTTTTGATAGCTTTTTCATTTACTTAATCAATGACCACAACCCAAATCATAAAACAAAGAATGGTCATTTACACACGAAGAGATCGGTGTCGTTCTTACTAAGAATAAATATATAGTTTAAAAAACCAAAAAACACGCTTTAGTGATAAATTGAACTAACTAAAATGCGAGAAATAATTCTGAATATAGAAATAAATTAATGAACGAAGAATAGTATTATTGTGAAAAAAGCGTGGGGTGCTTTGTGCTATATTTTTTGTACCATTTTTGTACTAATCGTACCGATCGAATAGTCTCAAGAACTAATATATGGAGCACCCCACGCTTTTTTCACAATAATATTATTTTTCGTTCATTAATTTATTTCTATATTCAGAATTATTTCTCGCTTTTTAGTTAGTTCAATTTATCACTAAAGCGTGTTTTTTGGTTTTTTAAACTATATATTTATTTTTCACTTTTTAGTTCGATTTCCTATAAAAGCGTGTTTTTTAGTTTTTTTTAAACTGTGTGTATTTAAAATTTATTTTTAATTTTCGATATATCTCATAAGACACTAAGGACACTAAGTTGGAAAGTACGAAGAGATAATTTATTTTCAATGTGCACCAGTGGCGTAGCCAGGATTTTATTTCGGAGTGGGCTGGGTATCAAATTTAAAGCTAAAGTTCAATTGTAAGATAAATATCAAATTGTGAGCTAAGTAAAGGGTCCCATTTCGGTGCGGGGGAGCAGCCCCCTGAGCCCCCCTTTCCCTCTGGCTACGCCCCTGCTGTGCACCAAAGTATTAATCAACCTGCAGTTAAATGCTACCTTCCTCACTAAAAAGGAAAAATAGGTCTCTAATCAACAAATAAAAGCGTGTTAAAAAGAATGGCCTTAACGTGTTCTTGTACTCAACTCTTCCATAATGCGATGGATGACGATATTTTGTAAAAAATACAAATATTGCCGTAACCAGGATTCGAACCTGGTTTATTGCGGCCACAACGCAATGTACTAACCACTATACGATCACGGCCACAGTAAAAGATGGTTTTCTTAACATTGTAAAGTTTGGAAGTGTTCTACTTTCAGTCAGGATAAGAAATGAACTTATTTAATCCTGGTGATCCTGATCCGGCTAATGAGATAAACTTATGAGATTATTGTATTGTCACCCGTTCTTAATAAATGTACAAAGTTTGAATTAAATCTGTCCGTTTAAAGTGGGTCAAAATTGAGTCTAAAGGAGTCGGTTACAAACATACATACAGGTGAAGCTAATAAAGGCGTGTTAAAATGAGGATAATGAAATAAACTTATCAAAATATTCAGGACCGGCCTTCTGTTTGAAGTGGCCCGGTTGCAAACATTTTTGGGGGGCCACAAACATTACAGATGTTAAAAATTCATTAATTAATAGACCCATTTATAAAGCAAACATTAAGAATGAACTGAAATATCACTAATAACACTTTAATGGTCGTGGTAATTAGGGTTGAAGGCCGGCTCTAAGGTAGCTGGCGCCCTGGACAAGCTAATTTTTGGTGCCCTTTTTAAATAAATCTAACTCGTTTATGACGGCTCCTTATTTAAGAAGAACCCAGATTGAATGAGGAAATCGGAAATACTTGGCTGGTACCATGGGCGTAACTTGGGCTTCGAAACTGGGGGGGCAAATGTCATTCTAAATGAAAGTCCATATATGCGTGCCCGTACACACACACACACACACACACACACACACACACACACACACATATATATATATATATATATATATATACAGTGGCGGCTCGTCATTAAGGGCCAGAGGGGCCTGGCCCCACCGTCTAAAACAAAGTATCTTCCTATTATGTCAGACAGTTCTTTCAATAATTTACCTTCATTAAAAAAATGCACGCATTTTACTCTATTTTAATACTATCCACTAAAAAAAGCATTTAAAAATCCGATAGTTATACGATTTTCCCCCTATCTAAGCCATGCATGAGCTGGCTTGCCCTGAATTTGGCGTCTTTTCTCCGTTCACCGGGTTGACATATTTGGCATTGACCACAAAAGCCATATTGACGCGGAATTAACTTGGCTTCCAAGCGGTTTATTTGGCGCTGTCTTCTGGCCCCAGATCTTCGGGCCCTCGCATGGTTATCTGCACGACTGTACGGGGAAATTTTGGCAATCGGTAGCGATTGGCGAAATTTTCCGCTTAGGAGGAAATCATTTTTTATGTGCGTGATCTATTTTTGCAGTGCAGTCCCTAATATTTAGAATTTAATAGCATCAACGCGGACAGCTTACGCCATTGCATTACAATCATGGCACGTTTATGTTGGGTTGTTGCCACAAAAAGGATTAGAAAAAGGTTTTTCAACCTATCCATAGAAATTTTTAATAGGGCACCGTCTGTATTTTCAATTCGCAAGTGAGGATCGATGACGTCAGTTGCTTTAAGATACGTAAAAATTACGCCACAATTTTCTCATTTATTCCAGCTCTTTTTTCAACACAGGGAGACGATATTTTGATTAAAATTTACGGTAGAAATAAACTAAGAAATTCACGATTATTATTATTAGGAGTGGTATTTTAATCCGGTGCTTATTTAAAAATTGAAATGTCTTAACACAGCTGAAAATGTTCATTTTAAAAATTACAAAGTTCGTTTTAAAGCGCGATATATTAAAATTTTCTATTTACTTTTTTTTATTTTTGGCATTTAATTATGGGGCGGGCGTTGCCTAACATATCATGCATGCTGCGAGTATAGCTTTATTTTAACGTTGAATTACGTTCCTCCACAGTGGTCCTACATAAAGCAAAAATTTAATGATACCGTTTGAAAACTACTATGCAAAATATCGAAATTAACTCCCTCGGCCAACCGGGGTATCCTTTACGGCAGTTAAACAGTGACATCATAAATTTTAAAAAAATGCTTAAGCTCTGCAATTCTAACGCCCTGTCACAACTAAAGCGGGAATAAATAGTTCCTCGAGATTACACAGTTTGATGTTTTTCAGGAGACAGGACCAGGGAGGATATATAAGATATCGCTATATTGGATACATGGATATTTAAAATGGCACCCCTTGGATAGTTTCTCCCCACGGTGAGATAAAATTTTTTTGGGTGCTAAATAAGCCAATCTTATAAAACTCTGCATAAATTAAATACATATGGAGAGTTTCCTTAATGGCAACGATTATGTGAAATGAATATTATTTATGTTAATGCGTAAATTGCAGAGAATCGCCATAGAATCAAAAGATCCCATCGGTGCCAAATAATCTAAGCTGCTTCTTTTAAGCGAGTTTTGAAGAGGGAGAAGCAAAGATAGATAGTATCATGTACGTAATAGGTAGTATTATTAGATTTGTAAGGATAATATGAATAAATCACAATATACCACGTTAATAAATATTTCATGAAATTAAAAGTGTTTAACCTTTTTCAACGGTTGTCTTACAACCAACTAAACGAAAAGTAATTCTACCTTAAGTTAATATATCCCGCCGTAATTTCAACAGAGGCGATTTCTTGAACTTTTTTAAAAATAAAATTCTGTTTCGTCACATGCAGATATGATTATAGTAAAATATTCGCTTCTTCCCGTATGAAGAGCGGGTACACAGCTATTTTAAAAACATCTCTTGAAAATACCATAAATGAATTCAGAAGACCTCAAAACGTGTAAATACGCCAAAATCTCGAAGTCGAATTTTTTCATGATTACAATATTTCCTTACATAGTACATGTTCGGAAAGAAATAAATGGTTGTCCATTCCATGTAGCGTCTTAGGTATTTAATGCTACAACTTGAGCCTAAAAAACAGTATGATGTAGAAATAAGGCATTTTGAAAGCCAGGAGTTCTCTGCAAACCATTAAGCTTTTCACTTTTTTGATAGTGAATGACACTGACGTAGTTTTTGAGTCATTATACTGCAATGATGCCAGGTTAGTACTCATGACGCAAACTTTACGTCAAGAGTCAAATAATTTTGCTTAACAAAGTTCATTGGAAGGATTGGAAATTGCAATATGTGGACTTTGATTTTCAAACGCTCTTTCCAATAAGTAAGGAGAGGCATAATTTTTAATTTAAACAAAACTACATTTTCCCCCTCAAAGCGCAACTATAATGGACGTCTTCTATTTAAGGAATTCCTGAGAAACAAACCCAGATGATGTTCATCAGTACATTGGAGTCTTTTCTCCAGACTAATAGTTTATCTTTCTTTAAAATTTACTGATTTGACAAGAAAATTACGAAAACTACTTACCTGTACTCATGCACAAAGCAAGTTAATATTTCACTGCAGGATACAGATATTCGGCTGGTAAAATTCATTTAACTTAACCAAACTTGACACACAGGCATCATTTATTTAGATTAGCTCTTTGTAATCCTTTCTTTGCAGCTCATTCAACCCTCTTGTACAGCTCCTGTGTCCTAACATCGAGTCAATATGCTTGCGGGAAAAACTGGTCCTATTCTATTTAAGTGAACACAGATGTGACTGATTTTTGCGTTACGGGAGATAAAAGGGCCGCATTCGACATTTAAATCACTCCAATTTTTCACAGAATCTTAATGGTCATTTAGTGATGACATGTTCTTATGTTTTGTTTGTAGGTCCAGAAAAACGATCATTTTATGCCTTGTTAAAAAGCCGCCTTTCTTGCGGGTTTGAAATACATTACAATGAAACTCATTGCACTGCACATTTTCTATTTTCTGTAACCTCTGTTCCCGCGGTACTTTCTTTAATGTTAGCGACCTGCTAAATTTACAGCATTCTAAGCTCAATGTTCATGTTTTTCCTTGACTTGGACAGAAAATTTTAAATTTTTAAGAGAGTCCAGTACGTTATTTTTATTTATTTATATTTTATTTTATTTTTTATTTATTTATTTTTGGGAGGGGGGGGAGGTTGGTATTGTAAATATTTTTAGAAAAATAATGTGGAAAAAGATATTTAATAATTTGAAGAGGTGGAACGACTTTTAGCGTGACTTCATTAATCAAAAGTTTGGCATAAGCGGGGAACAGGCGTCGATACAAACAAACATTGGGTTCGTTTTGTGGCCCTATAACAAAATTACAATCGATTTTAACGGAACCCCTTCACAAAAATACAGTCGATTAAAACTGCCCTTCACTGGCATTTTACCCTACATTTTAATGTGTTTCATCAATTAACAAAAAAAGTGACTTTTATTAAAATTTGGTTTGAAAATTAACAAAAAGTTCTGAAATTCACAAAATTAAGCATTAAAATTCACAAAAATAGGCAGTTTCTACAAAAATGGGCCCTGGAAAATATTCCTGGATTGACCCCTGATAAATTATGTATGTTATTGAGTTGAAGACGTATTCACGAAAAAAAACGGGGGGAGGTATATAAATTAGGTGAATGTATATAAATTAGGTGAATGTAGATATACTCTAAAGAAAACTAATATTCTGAGATATTATCTTAGCTAGACTTATAAACGATTTTTTTGAAATGCTAGAAAATAGAATTATATGCACACATGGGCGCCCATAAGGGGGGCAAGGTATGGAACTTGACCCCCGCCCTAAAGTTTTAGGTTTATGTCTCATGATGTTAGCAATGGCAAAAACAGAACTAAATTTGTTAAAAGTTTGAAATTTGCCACCCTGTAGAAAATTTTTTTGAAATTTGCCCCCCCCCTTGGAAAATTACTATGGGCGCCCATGTATGCACATCAGCAGATCGTTATAAACAATAGCAGTGAAGGTTCCCCTTCTGTGTCGAACGTTGCTTCTCCCTATTGCTGGGAGCAACGCTGTTAGTAGGAAGTAATGAGGTGATTTGTTGCTATATTTTTCTAATGCATGAAATTCTAAAAGGGTTAAAGGTATCGAAATACTGACTTAGATCGTACTGCAACTAGAGTTTATCTCTCACGACGAACCAACTAGAACGGCCCCCTCCCATGGAACCATAACTTATTTTGGAGCCCCCTACCAAGTCTGGGGCACGTGTCCCTAGGTGCCCCTGGCAGCAGATATAAATCATAAAATCGCAGACCGTTTCTTATTCTCTTAAACTGCGTCGAATTTGAATTCGCAATTAGTCGTCTGTCAAGTCAAGTAAGTTGTGCCCGATCATAAAAGTGTGTTGTCTCTCTGCTACTGACCTTCAAACACCAAAATTATGTTCATTAAAATATAAATGAGAAACTGGCCCCAACCTGTGACAGGGCGGAAAATAAAGGGGGGCAAGCGGGCATGGGACAAGCACCGGGAGACATTCTAAATGGAACGCCAAAATCAGTTATAGCTTCTTGGGATGGGGCGCGGCTCCATGCGAGGGGGCACACGACCATGGGCACCCATAAGGGGGGGGCAAGGTATGGAACTTGCCACCTCCTAAAGTTTTAAGTTAATGTCTCATTATGTTAACAAATGGCAAAAACAGAACTAAATTTGTTAAAAGTTTGAAATTTGCCACCTCTAGAAACTTTTTTTTAAGTTTGACCCCCCCTATGAAAATTACTATGGGCGCCTATGCACACGACACTAATTATGGTTTGCCCCGGATGACATAAACTCTAATTGCGGCATTGCCTGTGAAAATGACCTCGTTTTGCTCACTATTTACAGCAACAGGTCTTTTTTTCTAACGCTGAACAATTGATTTCAGACAAGTTTAAAATCGCTGCCCCTAATTTTTGCTTTCCTGAGAAATTATCTAGCTTGGCCATTTGGTAGAATCTGCCATCGTTCTTGTTGGGTTGAAAAGCTTCTGTGATTCTATTCTTTTGTTGATTTTTGCAGGGGAATTTTTTTTTTTTTAATCTGATAGTATATTTGGGTTCAAAATCATAACTTTGCCCCCTGACTTTTTAGACTAGGGGGGCAATTTTTACAACTGCAGGGGCAATTGCCCCCCTCGCCCCCCCCAAGATTACGCCTATGGCTGGTACAATGTTAAGTTTATGGGAGTATAACTCGCTTTTAACAAGTAAAACCTGGTTATATCGAGGAATATTTTTGTGATTTATAAAATTTCTACTGACTTCCACCTCTCCAGCTCGGATAATCCTTTCTTAGAAAATATCTTTTAACATTCCAAAATCAATAAAGACGACGATGATAGCGAAGAATAGGAAGAAACTATAAAGGGAGCTTACCTGACCATGGGCAAGTGGGACAGTCTGACGTTGGATAAACCTTCAAAAGAAAAAAAAATCCGTTCTCTCTCCTAAGATTATGTTTTCATGGCGCCCCTAAACATATAGCGCCCCGGGCAGCTGCCCGAGTTGCCGGTACCTTGAGCCGGCACACAATGGAAATGGGGAGGGGACCGGTGACTTAAAGTTTAGGTTAAATTAAATAAAATCAATAATTTTATACTTAAGTTAAATTAAACAAACTGTATGTTTGAATATTTTTCTTCACATTAAGTCCATTAATTTAATATAAGAGGGCATTTCATTAGTCAGTGCTGCCAATTTAAGGGATTTGTCGCTAAATTTAGCAAGTTTTCACTGTATTTAGTGAATAAATTTTTTGGAAAGTGACTTTTTGATGATCTTGCTCTCTAATTTAGAGATTCAGATGAATTTGGAGTATTGTTCCAAACTTTCTAAGATTTTAAAATCTAATCAGTACTACTTTAGAAAAGAAATGATGCGATGAGATGTTTAAGAATGGATCGTGGATGAACAGACATATCAGGGATGTAGCCAGATAATAGGCGATGGAGGCCTCGGCCCCTTCCGAAATTCATACTTTTCTTAATTGGATGTCAATAATCAAGCTTTTTCGTAGAAATGCTATGTTAATTAGAAATGCCTCCTTTTGGGCCCGCCCCGATTTATCTTTTTCTTTCTGATTATGTGCCCGAGACGTACATTTCAAACATCCAATTTTATGTGTACTTTTATCCGCTATTATACTGTAAATATTCAAATATAATATGAGTGCTCTTTTAAGTATGAGGGTTCTATTAGAAAATAGAGCAACATCTATTCGAAATCTACACTGCTGGCCATCGTAAATGCAACACCCTGAAGGAAGCATGCAAATAATATGAAATTTACAACATGCATTAGCTGAGGTGAGATATGCAAATGATTAGAATTTCAGCGCAGACGCACATCAAGCGCGCCTGTGGCGCCACCTCAAAGCGCTATTTAAGGCTTGGAGATTTCGACGGTTTCAAGTACAGCAATTGTGTTTTTCTTGCTTTTTTTTCAAAAAAACGATAAATTATGCCTCGTAGGAAACAACGATCATCTTTTGATCAAGTATCCGAGTTTGACAGAGGAAGGATAGTGGCATACCGAGATTGTGGGTTATCTTTCAGGGAAATCGGTCGTCGTATTGGACGAAACCAAACAACTGTGATGCGGATATGTGATCGTTGGGTGCAGGAGGGTACGACGGACAGACGTGATCGACCGCATCGACCTCAGTGCACCACGTCATGTGATGACAGGCAGATTGTACGCATGGCAGTGACGGACCGCTCAGTCACATCACGAACCATATCACAGCAGATTCAGTCTGTAACGCATCATCCAGTGTCTGCGCGTACCATTCGACGTCGTTTACAGCAGAATGGTCTGTCCGCAAGACGTCCGTTGCTTTGTCTACCTCTGACGCGGAACCACAGACGTCTCCGCCGCCAATGGTGCGATGAAAGAAGGATGTGGACGACAGAATGGAATGAAATTCTCTTTAATGACGAGTCACGCTTCTGTATGCAACACCACGACGGTCGGATTCGAGTCTGGAGACACCGTGGAGAGAGGATGCTGAACAGCTGCATTATGCACCGTCACACTGGTCCTGCACCGGGTATTATGGTATGGGGCGGTATCGGATATCTCTCTCGCACTCCTCTAGTACGCATTGCCGGTACTTTAACCAGCCAGCGCTACATCTCCGAGGTGTTGGAGCCAGTTGTCCTTTCTTACCTTCAGGGCTTGCCAACAGCCATATTTCAGCAGGATAATGCACGGCCACACGTGGCACGCATTGTCCAAGGGTTCTTCGTCAATCACCAGATTGAATTGCTTCCCTGGCCGGCGCGCTCTCCGGATCTTTCGCCGATAGAAAACATGTGGTCCATGGTTGCTCAACGACTGACCCAGAGTTCATCCCCAGCTGTCACACCAGATCAACTTTGGCAACGTGTGGAAGCTGCTTGGTCTGCTGTACCCCAAGAACACATTCAAAGTCTCTTTGAATCAATGCCGAGGCGTGTGGCAGCTGTGATCTCCAACAACGGCGGCTACTCTGGGTACTGATTTTGGCAGGAACCACGCTTCATAGAATGCTGTAAATTTAATCATTTGTTACTTGGTCAACATGTTATCTACACAATAAATTTTGTTGTGATATCTCTTGTTTTTCTTGGTGTTGCAATTTGGGTGGCCAGCAGTGTATTATTTCAGTTGGTTTTTTTTTTAAATTAACCCCTTATTGGTAGGATATTTTTTCGAAATTATTATTTATTTTCATGGTTACCAATCCTTACCGAATACATCTAACCGCTTTTTAGAAACAGTAAATTTTTAATATCTTTTCAAAATGTTAACTAAACGACACGTACATTTGGAAACTAAATATGGTGTTCAGTTGTCCACGATCTTTTTCTATATTCTAACATAAAAATCATTGTACATATAAAGTGGTTAATTATATTTCCTAAATGTTATCAACTGTACGTCGCATCGCACGCGCCGCCGACTGTGCGGGAACAAAAACTCTGAAAGTGTGAGATGCGACGTCGAAGAAGAAGGGGTTGAGATCGATTAATGTGTTCGAAATATTTTATATTCCTAAATTTCAATAAACACAGATTTAAAAGTACTGACTTTTTCTACTTCAGAATAGCTGTTTCATCTGACTGCAGAACTTCGCTTACTCATTTATTGCTTAGGTATTAAATCGCATAAATATAAGTTACGGGCATAGGCGGCTGGTGCACCAAAAAAGTGGGGGGTCAAAAGAGATGAGTATGTAAGTAGAGGGCACCCTTAAAGCTGCTTTTTTGGGGGGGTGTAAAATCGGCCTATTATAATTGAATTTTAATGTCATTATTGATTAATGACTTTCTCTAAAAGAACTAGGATCAAGATCTAGGATCAGAACGGATGCCTACCAAAGATTCCCTCCTTCCAATTCAAAGTAGAGACCTGCACGGACCGGGCCGGGATTTATAAATCTGTTGTTGCCGGGCCGGACTCGTGTTAGTGTTAATTTTTTTCGAGTTCCTGCAACCCGCAAAAAAGTTAATATTAATCACTTCTTAATATAAAATGTCTGAAAAATATTTATTTATCGATCTATCTGGTCGTCTTTATATTTTTTTTAATTTCTGGAATTTTCGAATTTTTACTCCTCAACTCTGGGTCCGTAAGGGCCGGCCCGTGATGTTTGTTCAAATGTGTTACGGGCCCGGGCATGGCCTACAAATTCACGAATCGTCGGGTTCGGGCCGGGCCGGGACTCTATTTTCAGGCCCGTGCAGGTCTCTAATTCAAAGTTCCATTTCAATTCTTATGAAATAATAACATCCGAAGAACATAAAACACTCACTTGTTAAGCAAATCTTTCTTTCTTTAAATTCTTGAATCGATCAATGCTGTCACAAAATGACAAACTTCCAAACACAGAGAGAGAGGAGGTCACTAATAAATTCATTTATTTGATCTTATATTATCCATCCTAATAAATTATTTGGTATTATATTATGAAATATTGGCATATACATCCAATTTATGGAAGTAACATAGGATCTTTTACATTAATTTCTTTTTCCTCGGGGTGTGGTCGCCCCCTCTTTAATCTGCCCTTGTATGGAAATATATCAAAGAGTTCCTTTTCAACAAGAAAATTGCATTTTTTCCTCAGTTCTGTTATCTCTGGATATTTCTGGCAAAGAGTTGGTGTATTTTTTGTGCGTTTTTTGAAAAATTTGCATTTCTCTCTTTAATTTTTCCATATCAAGAAGCAAAATGCTCTGTTCACTTCTCCATAGTACTCTAACCATGCAAATTGGTCGAACCAATATTTTTGGAATTTCCTCACTTATATATCGGATATTCAAAGTCTAGAGCCTGATGTGGGCCTTCGTTTATTTCATTTTTCCTGTATTTATGATGATCCGAAGTGTCTCATTATCTTCAGTTCTGAATCCAAGTTATTTGCACTGAGACTTGACGTTGGTAAATGATCAGCCTGTGTTTCCTTGAAACTTAAACCATCACATTTTTCATTTAAATTGCTAAGCATATTTTGATCTGCATTTTCCGCAACTGGAATCTTACGGAAACATGAAGTGATGGTCGGTTGGGTTTTGCTTTTAACATTTCAAAAACAAATATGAGTATGGAACAAATAAAGATCATGAATCAGAAAAACTTAGGCAGCACTCGCACAGTCAACCTACTGCTTCGAATTAACATATGGGAATGAAATGTTCACGAGATCCTTACATCTGGGCAGGGCCGATTCTAGAATATATAGTTCCTTTCGGGAAATTTCTAACTCGCTCCCCCCCACATACACTCACATACAATCTCCTACAATTAAATCCCTTTTTAAATGTTCAGATAAATATGCTTTCTTTTTCTTAAATGTAATCTTAAAAGATACTGTAGAAAGCCGTTTATTATCCCTTCAATGAATTGTATTCATGGGTGGTCAATTTAACTCTTTAGCTCCCAAAGAGAATCTCATTGCTGTTGGTTCCCATCGAAACGGCAGAAAATGGCCTGTCCGCCCTTTCTCCATGTAACCTCCCTTTTTAAATAGCGTGAGAGGCTTCCTGTTGTGATAATCCGAAGACGGTCTATTGAATCTATTCCAGAATACAGGAAGGTAGCAATGACAAAATTTTAAAGTAACACGCCTGCAAGGGGGGTGGGGGTGAATTCCTAGAAGGCTACACTCTGTTTTTATGGGAATGAAGGCACTCGGAATGTTGGAGGAGATAAAGAATAATTTTCCCTCCTATCCAATTAAAGGAAAAGGAATGCGCATTGCCAAGATCTATTTTCTTCCCATCACAATTACTGCGACTTGTTTTAGAGAAAACGCATCGAATTTCTCTCGCTGAAAAACCATTAAATGCGGGAAATCTAACGTTCTTGACGAGATTTTTTAACATTACAAGTATAGGAAGATATTTGGAACCAATAGAAAATGACGTTATAGGCGGGAAAACGGTAAATACGTCTAACGTTAAACGAGGGTTGCACTGGATATATATATATATATACAGTGCAGCATCCATAATCCGGGAACCTATAATCCTGCAGCACCTACAATCCGGCACTAGTCTCGTTTTTTTGGGGGGGATCCGGAATCTCAAAATCCGGAACTTTTAACGCTGATTTCAGTTGATGTATGGCTATCTTAATTTTTTTCTTCTTCAATAGATAGTTTTTCACCGAATATTTTTCTTTTGTTTCGTATTTCGGCCCCTAACATGTCTTTGCCGATCACCATTACTGCCGCAAATATTTGAATCAATGCATTTTCTAATACCGAGATAAAAAACAAAAGTAAATAAGGCTTGGTTTGCTTATTATATTTAAATCAATTGCAGTCAAAGTCAAAGGTGCAGTGTAGCTGAATGAAGAATTCAAAGATAATGAGAGTGCTTTCATAGAACATTGATATGTATGAGTTTTTAAAACGAGACAGCATGTTTACGCATCATCGTAAACACGTGGCTTCGGCTTCTTCCGCTTCCAGGCACATTGCCTTGTTTCTAGACATCCTGTCACCGTGCGAAATCGTCAACTATCGCGGGATGGAATTCACCCATTAAAAGTTGCCCTCCCCCCTTGACATAAAAAAAAGTCGTGCTATATACCAATCGTCAGATCAGGATTGATCAACAACTCCCGTCGTTAGATCAACTCCCCGGACGAAGTTATTAGCAAAAATTTCAGGGGGGGCTAACTTTTAAAAAAATTAAAAATTGAAAATACTGTTCAAAAATAAAACCATTAACTCAAAAACCCTCGACTGAGGTTAGATCAATCATTTTTAGCGTTAGATCAACCTCCAAAGTACCCGAAAAACGGGTACAAAGTATCCCCGAAAATTAGAAGTTAGCCCCCCCTTGTCGGAAATTCAAACTGATTTCGATGTCATCAGACGCAGAATCGTTAGATCAGACAGAAAAACCATTTTCAGCGTTAGATCAACCTCCAAAGTGCCCGAAAAACGGGTATAATTATGTCCGAAAATTAAAAGTTAGCCCCCCCTTGTCGGAAGTTCAAACAGATTTTGATGTCATCAGACGCAGAATCGTTAGATCAGACAGAAAAACCATTTTCAGCGTTAGATCAACCTTCAAAGTGCCCGAAAAACGGGTAAAATTATGCCCGAAAATTAAAAGTTAGCCCCCCTTGGCGGAAATTCAAACTGATTTCGATGTCATCAGACGCAGAATCGTTAGATCAGACAGCTAGGCGAGACATAGACAAACTAACTAATTAACTAACCAACTAACTGATATTTTACAGTTCGTTTTATGTATATAAATATACAGTCCACAAAAAAAAAAGCTTGCCATATCTGAAATCAACTCTTTATTTGACAAACTTTTCCAATAGAAAGAATGTTTCTATCACTTACAGTTTAAAAAGATGATCGCTTTAACATCTATTTTCAAGCACCCTGTTTACAGAACAAGAAGGAATTTTTTCTGAACTTTTAGTTTTTTTTCTTTTACACCTTTGTATTGGCTTCATTTTAAGCACAGAAACCTTTTAATGTTTCTTTTTTCCAAGTATGTTATTTATGCAATGAATACTTAAAGTATTAGCAAAAATTTTCTCATTTAAATATGAATTTGAAGCTAACATTTGTACAAACTATTCCAACAAAACTAATTAAAAAATAATTTTAATTACAGTTATATATAGCCGATATTTTACATTTTAAGAAATGAGTTTTAAATAATTTTTAGCCAGTTTCCTTTAAAAAGGGTTTTTCTTTTAGAATTTAGAAATGAAAATTTGTTTAAAAACATTGCACGTATAATAACATTTGATTTAAAAAGTGTTTTTTAAGGAAGTCTTTTTAAAATTGATTTATTAATACCATAATTTAATTCTGAAAAAAAAGTATGTCTAAAAAAAAGTAGTAATATTTAAATTAAATACTTTCAAAATAAAAATATTTATATACATATAAATCATTCATTCTAAGAATTATTATTTAAAACCAAAGAGTTAACAAGATAAATTAGCATGAATCAGAATAAACTCTTGCATTTATAAAAAGAAAACCAGTAATAATAAGCCATAACTGATTACAAGTCAGACTGAATGTGATAACATATTTCCGAGAACGTGCATGTTAAATCTGTGAGAGTTTTAGATTCTATTTTTAGGGTTGCCTGTTGGGTGAGAGATGGTATTTACATTTTTCGAAACTGCTGTAATTTTTTACTGAATCACTAGTTCTGGACTTTGTATTAAGAATACAAACAAATTGAACGATCAGTTTATTGAAAAAACGCTGAAATTAGTATTAATGTTATTATTACTCCTTTGTTTATTTTCTATTTATTCTTTAATCTGGAACAAAGAGTTTCTGTAGACATGGGCGCCGGCAGAATATTTCCCAGGGGGGGGAAAGACTACTCCAGAGGGGGGCAAAGACTACTTCCATGTTGGGTTACCATGTTGGAAAGAGCAAAAATGCAAGGGAAAATACTGCATACAAAAATCCAGGGGGCATTGCCCCCCCCACTTGCCCTATGCTGCCGGCGCCCATGTCTGTAGAATCTGTAGGGTCTTCTGTAGAGTGTAGGAGAGTAACACTATATACTTACAAATCAGGCCACTCTTCTTGGAAATGTTGTCAGAATGACAATTTTCAATAGAGATAAATACAAAATACACTAATGTACCATTTTGGTTACATGTGTCAATACATGTGTTTACGCACTTTTGGACGCCCACTTGTTCCTCACATTTTTTTTTTAAATTCATGCCCCCCCCTCTTCTCTCCACAAAATACAAACCCATCCAATATTGTGCGCTTTTTTCCGTGATTCCTTCTATACACTGTAAGCATCTATAAGCAATCAAATTTCATTTACAATCACTGCACTCGTTGCAGTGAGTCATTTACAGTCACTGTGTAATTTCTAGCGTAATGACATTTTAAAGCATTTCGCAAACAAAAGTCTTCAATGAAATATAGTCTTCAATGAAAATGTTTGAAAAAAATTCTCCGTCATAATGACAAGTGCATTTTTTCTCGCATATCTCTCTTGCAATATACGGCATGTCAACCGTAAACCATGCTTTACTACTTATAAGACCCTCTCGCTCATCAATATGTGATCTATTCGAACAGGCATGTATCCTATGCGAAGAATGATCCTGAACCCGGCCTATGTTTTTAAAAATTTCCTGATGTACTATATCCATTAATTGTTGTTTCGCCTCATCATAATTACAATGGGGTTATCGGTTACATTTTCGCGGCTTTAATTTTAAAATTAAATGAGGTAGGGTCGTCGTATATAGCGTTTTTAAAATGCATTCCAATATTCCATTTCTCATTTTACAAAGTTTTAATACTTGATCATTTAAAAGTGTTAAGGAAATTGGATTTAACGTAAATGAATCTCCGGTTTTGTAAATTTGTTGTAAGATACATTTTCCATCGTCATTAAATACAGATAATTGTTTATTACAAATAAAAGAGCTATTGTTATGACATATATTAAAATCTAATACTTTTATAATAAATTCGATCCATGTGGAAGGGTTCATCACGACTCCCTGACCGGTTGGTATATAGTCTAATTGGGCATTCTGAATAAATTGTCTAATATGGATCTTCAAGTCAGTTCTTTCATCGTGAAGTGAAACGTAGATAAGTCTTTCCAAGTGCCATGTACTATTTACAGAAGCATATAAGCTGTGGTAAAGATCGTCCGTCCAATCGTCCAACTTTGCCCTTTTCGGGGAAGGCTCATAAATGTACATTTTGGCAAATGTTAGGTTAATGTGCGGGTCTGTCACATAAGGTACAGAAGGAATACCATGCGTTAAAAGTTTGTTGGTTGGGGGATATCTTACACATTGAACCATGTTCTAATATAATGGTAGTGGTTTCACAGTTCGCTGGTTTAAAATCCAAAGTTCGTTTAGATCCAAAACTTAGAATGCATACACCTGATGATAGGTCCAGATTAAAATCTTCGTAGTTACCATCTTCAATTTTAGGTTGTTCTTCAGAGCCAAAGTTCACTTGCACCATATTAAATTCATAATTTGTCACTTTCTGTAGATCTTCACGTATTTTTTGCAAAATGGGTATCCAAGAGTAAACAGAGACTGTTGCTCCAGGTAAACTGTAATTGATTCCTTCATCAGCAAAAGTAATTACTTTACGGGTCGAGGAAATTTTCTTTTCACTACTTTGCAGGGGTAATTGAAACAATTCTTGCTGTAGCACGTCAACATCACTTTCAGTATAAAACTCGGGGGAAATTTTCTTTTCAATACTTTGCAGAGGCTTTACATCTAAAGGCAATTGTATTATTTCTTGCAGCAACACATCCGCATCACTTTGAGTATAAAACTCAGGAGTGTATTCAAG
>JAWZYV010016087.1:0-47576 GCA_038373885.1 Cheiracanthium punctorium | reverse complement strand
AGATCCCGAAATCTATCATCAGCTCTTCCGTGACCACAAAGCTCGCTATCATGACTATGAATACCTGTATACCGATGGCTTGAAGTCGGAGTACCATGTTGGCTTTGCCTACACTAGTGGTTCTTATGCTTGTGGCTACACTCTCCCTAATTTTGTTTCAGTTTTTACAGCAGAACTCCTTGCCATTTATGAAAGCCTCCAGTTTATTTCTAGCTCAAATAAAAAGTACTTCATAGTTTATTCCGACTCTTTAAGTGTTCTAGAAAATGTCAAATCTGGTTCCCATTCTATTAGTCATATTGGTAAAGTCTTACATATGCACTGGCAACTTATAAATAGCGGATATAATATTCTTTACTGCTGGGTGCCCAGTCACATTGGGATTCAGGGCAATGAGGAGGCCGACTCTCTAGCTAAGCACTCTACCATCCCTTTTACAGGCTGTGTGCCTTACAGTGATATAAAATCCGAAATTTCTAACTTAATAAAAGACAACTAGTGTAATGATTGGAATACAGAAACAGAAAATAAACTGCATAAAATACACCCCACTCTCACCTACTGGCCCCCCCATCCCAATCGCAAGCATGACGTCATTCTGACACGTCTCCGCATTGGACACACCAGACTCACTCATAAACACCTCCTCCTGGGCGAGCCTGATCCAGAGTGCTCCTATTGTCATACTCAACTCACCATTCGTCATCTTTCAACCTCATGCACTGCTTTTAATAGGTTTTAACAAATTTTTTTTAACAGTTCTCATCCTAAACTTGACGATATTTTGGGTGAAAACCCACATTGGAATCTGTTTGCCTTTCTTAGACGTACTAATATCCTTTTTTCAGTGTGAAATGTCCAATTTTGTCGGACTGGTATCTGGATGGGAGCCCCCATCCAGATGTCTTTTTTTCACTTTTTATCTACTTTTAACACTTTTGAATTTTACTTTTCACCTTTTTACTCTTTACCTTTTAGCTTCTACTAAGTTTTATGACACCTTTTACCTGAATACATCTTTATATGGTTTTAACTCATTGTCTGGCGCAGTATGTCCTTTCTGGACCTTGTGCCAAAAAAACAAACAAACAAACAAACAAACAAACTGAATACCAATCTCCAAGCAGTTCCCGCTCGTGTCAAATTAAAACAGCTCACTACCATTTGCTGCATTTATCTCCCTCCAAACGAAACAATCAGCCAAACATCTCTCAATAATCTTATTCATGAACTTCCAACACCCTTTATACTCCTTGGTGACATGAATGGCCATAGCCCATTATGGGGCAGCAAAGATACCCATACTAGAGGTGAACAAATAGAACAAATTACTACTCATTTCACCCTATGTATTATGAATAACGGCGACAATACTTACTTCCATCAGCCAACTAAATCCTTTCATGCCATCGACCTTGCCATCTGTTCTCCTTGAATCCTCCCCCTCTATAATTTCTCAGTTTCTGGCGACTTGCACAACAGCGATCACTTTCCGATCATTCTCTCACCCTTATATCAGAATGTCAACCAAACCACTAACATACCCAGATACATTCATAATAAAGCAGACTGGCAGACTTTTTCTTTGCTATCTACCATATTACCAAACATTATTGAAGGAAACATAGACGAGGTCGTTAGGAATGTCACCTCCATTATCATAAATGCAGCCGACGCGAGCATTCCAAAATCTGTTAAAAGCAACCATAGAATTAAAAACCCGTGGTGGAACGAGGCTTGCACCCTCACTAAAAAACAGCAGAAGAAAGCGTGGGGTAATTTTCGGCGGTACCCCACCACTGAAAACCTTATAACCTTTAAAAAAGCTCGTGCAAATGCACGCAAAATAAGGAGACGTTCCCAGAGAGAATCCTGGATTAAATACGTCTCCAGTATCTCACCTTCTACCTCCAGTAAGGAACTATGGGACAAAACTAAAAGAATCATGGGCATCTATAGTAATCACTCCATATCCTGCCTATCCATCAATAACCAAATTATTTCAGATACAAAAAGAATTGCAAATACAATAGGTCAATCTCTAGCATTCACATCCTGCAAAACCTCGTATTCTAGCACCTTTCTTCCATACAAGGAACAATCCGAACGCCACAAATTAAACTTCAAAACTTCCTCGAACTTCTCCTACAATAGTCCTTTCACTGTGAATGAACTACGCAACAGTTTAAGACAGTCATCAAGTACATCCCCTGGCCATGATGGCATCACTAATGATATGCTTAAACACCTCTCCCATGATTCCTTAATTAGTCTTTTACAGCTATACAATAGAATATGGAATGAACATGCGTTTCCCTTGGAGTGGAGAAATGCAATTATCATTCCCTTACCCAAACCTGGAAAAGACACCACTAATCCCAATAACTATCGTCCCATAGCCCTAACTAGTTGTCTGTGCAAACTACTGGAGCGAATGATTAATACGCGTCTAGTATACGTTTTAGAAACTGAGGGCCATATACACCCTTTCCAGAGTGGATTCCGCAAAGGCAGAAGCACAGTCGATAATATCTTATATTTAGAAACTCAAATCCGTAATGCATTCTTAAGAAAAAACCACCTTGTATCAATTTTCTTTGATATCGAAAAAGCTTACGACCACACTTGGAGATATGGCATACTGCGTGATCTCTTCAATATGGGCTTCCGTGGAAACCTACCTATATTTATCAAGAATTTTCTCTCACTCCGGAACTTCAAAGTATGCATCAAAGACACCCTTTCTGATAACTTTATACAAGAAGAGGGTGTACCACAAGGCTCTGTCCTTAGCGTCACCCTCTTTTCAATAAAAATCAACAATATCCTCAACCAGCTCCCTCCGACAGTACACGGTAGCCTATATGTTGATGATCTACAGATCTCCTGTCAGGGGCAATGCGTTACATAGAACGGCAGCTTCAGACCACTATCAATCACATCCAAAAATGGTGCAATACCAATGGGTATAATATTTCTGCAGAAAAAACAACTTGCACTCACTTCTGCAGGAAGCGTGGGATCCACCCGGATCCAGAACTTTACCTCCATCGTGCCAAAATCATTGTCAAGGACTCTTTTAAATTTTTAGGCCTAACTTTTGACAAAAAACTCGCGTTCGCTAATCATATTTCTGACATTCGTAGAAAATGCGAAAAAAAACTGAACATTTTAAAGGTTTTAACCAATACCTCTAGGGGGGCCGTGCGGGATGCTCTGATGCGGATCTACCGTGCTGTCATCCGTTCTAAAATGGACTATGCAAGCTGCATCTATGGATCAGCTTCTAAATCTACGCTAAAAAAACTTGACACAGTGCATCATACTGCACTACGCATATGCTCTGGAGCTTTTAGGACATCACCTGTACATAGCCATTACGTCACCTGCCATGAACCATCTCTCACTCTCATACGCCACAAATTGTCATTGAATACGTATTTTCGCAACTTTTCTCATTCTTCACATCCCTTAAAGGATTCTTTCATAGATACCCAACTGGACCAGTTTTATATGCAAATCGCCCTTCCTGCACTCCCCCCTTCGGACTTAGGATCCGTAGGAATGTAGTCGGTACCTTTTGGAGGATCTTAAAGTATCTACTTGTTCATTTCATGAAGTTCCACCATGGACCAAATTGCAGATTCCCTACCTACAACCATTCGAAGGCTTCACAAAACCAAACACTGACCCCATAATATATAAACAGCTATTTCTAGACCATAAAAGCAAATATCAAAACTTCGAAGAACTGTATACTGACGGCTCGAAATCTCATAATCAAGTTGGCTTTGCTTATGTACATCATAATCATTCTTACAACTACACCCTACCTTCGTTTTGTTCCATATTTACAGCCGAATTAATAGCTATTTATGAAGGCCTTCTTTACATCTCGACAACAAATTATCACTCATAGTTATATTTTGAAAGTCTTACGCATGCACAAGAGACTGATGAACCGTGGTTACATTATCCTCTACTGCTGGGTACCTAGCCATATTGGAATTCCCGGAAACGAAAAAGCAGATTGTTTGGCCAGGCATTCTACCGTCCCATATAACTGTGATCTGCCCTATACGGATATAAAGTCTGGCATCTCTTCCCTAACAAAAGGCACTTGGAATCACATATGGGACTGTGAAACCGAAAACAAACTTCACTCTATCCGGCCAGCCCTTACCCACTGGTCCACTCAACCGTACCGCAAGCACGATGTCACTCTCACTCGTCTTCGCATTGGCCATACGAGACTAACCCATAAGTACCTCCTTTTGGGCGAACCTGCTCCTGAATGCCCACATTGTCATACTCAACTTAGCATACATCATCTTTTAACCTCTTGCTCTGCTTTTAATGATCTTTACCAAATATTTTTTAACTCTTCTCATCCCAAACTAGACGACATATTGGGTGATATCCCACACCATAACTTGTTTGCCTTTCTTCGGCGCACAAACATATTTTATTCAGTATGAAATGTCCACTTTAGCCTGACTGGCATCTGGATGGGAGCCCCCATCCATATGCCTTTGGTTTTACCTCTTTTATCTACTTTTGAATTTTACTTGTCTCCTTTATCACCTTTACATTTTAGCTTTTACTAGGTTTTATGACACCTTTTATACTGAACACATCTTTATTTGACTTAACTCAACGTCTGGCGCAGTATGTCCTCTCTGGACCTTGTGCCAAAAAAACCAACCAACCAACCAACCAACCACTCAACCGTACCGCAAGCACGATGTCACTCTCACTCGTCTTCGCATTGGCCATACGAGACTAACCCATAAGTACCTCCTTTTGGGCGAACCTGCTCCTGAATGCCCACATTGTCATACTCAACTTAGCATACATCATCTTTTAACCTCTTGCTCTGCTTTTAATGATCTTTACCAAATATTTTTTAACTCTTCTCATCCCAAACTTGACGACATATTGGGTGATATCCCACACCATAACTTGTTTGGCTTTCTTCGGCGCACAAACATATTTTATTCAGTATGAAATGTCCACTTTAGCCTGACTGGCATCTGGATGGGAGCCCCCATCCAGACGTCCTTGGCTCACTTTTATCTACTTTTTACCTTTCTACAATTAGATTTTATCAGTTTTAGACCGTACGGATTTTAGCTTTACATGTTTTATACAACAACTTTTACGCGAAAGCGTTATTTTATCCTAAATACACATAGTCTGGCGCAGTATGTCCTTTCTGGACCTTGTGCCATTAAACACCACAACCAACCAACCAACCAACCTTCTGCCGAAAGCGGGGTATCCATCCAGATCCAGAACTTCATTTAGATGGTACAACAATTGCTGTAGAGGAGCATAGTAAATTTATAGGCATGTACTTTGACAAAAAGCTGACCTTCAAGAAACACGTCTCTCATATTCGAAACAAATGCGAGAAAACTATGAATATTTTAAAGGTACTTTCTAATACCAGATGGGGGGCAGACCGTGACACCATGCCACGGATATACCGTGCCATGATACGGTCTAAAATAGACTATGACTGTCGCTCTTACGGGTCTGCTTGCAAGTCAGTTTTAAAAAAACTGGACACCGTGCATCATTCAGCACTACGCATTTGCTCTGGAGCATTTAGAACATCACCTGTAAATAGTCTTTACATCGCCTGTCACGAGCCACCTCTCACCCTCACTCATCAAAAGCTTTCATTGAATACATACTTTCGCATACTCTCTCATCCCTCACATCCTTTAAAGGACTCTTTTATAGATACCCATCTGGACAGATTTTACAATCATCGCCCTTCATGTACCCCTCCCTTTGGACTCCGGATCCGTAGGAGCCTAGTCGGTACCCAGTTGCAGGATGCCATAGTCTCTTCTTGTTCTCCTAATGAAATCCCACCCTGGACTGAAATGCAAATCCCGTACCTTCAGCCCTATGAAGGCTTCATCAAACAGGATACTGACCCCAAAATATACCAACAGTTGTTCTTAGATCATAGAAATAAATATGAAAGTTATGAAGACCTCTACACAGATGGATCTAAAACCAGTAATCACGTTGGCTTTGCCTTCGTGAATAATAATTATTCTTGCAGCTACACTCTCCCTCAGTTTTGCTCTGTCTTTACAGCCGAATTACTGGCCATTTATGAAAGCCTTCTGTACATCTCCAGAAAAAACACAAAGAATTATATAATCTATTCTGACTCCCTTAGTGTTCTGGAAAATCTGAAATCCGGCTCCCTTACCCACAGCTATATCATTAAAGTATTATGTCTGTACAAACACCTTATAAATCGTGGGTACAGTATTCTCCTCTGCTGGGTACCCAGTCATATTGGGATCGCTGGCAACGAGAAAGCAGACACACTTGCCAAGCTTGCGACCCTACCGTACAGCGGCAACCTATCCTATAACGACCTTCAGTGTAGCATCTCTAGCATTATAGACGGTATCTGGATGGATAAATGGGACAGTGAAAGTGGGAACAAACTTCATTCTATACGCCCAGCTCTCACGCATTGGCCTTCTCATCCCTATCGCAGACTGGATGTCGTCTTGACACGCCTCCGCATTGGTCATACGAGGCTTACACATAAGCACTTACTCCTGGGTGAACCTGCCCCGGAGTGCCACCATTGCCATACCAACCTTACCATTAGTCATGTTTTAACTTCATGCACTGCTTTTAATAATTTTTACACAATATTTTTTAACTGTTCTCATCCTAAACTTGACGATCTATTGGATGAAACCCCGCACCGTAATTTGTTTGCATTTCTTCGACGTATCAATATTCTTTACTCAGTGTAAAGAGTACACTTTTCTCTGACTGGTATCTGGATGGGAGCCCCATCCAGATATCCTTTTTACCTTGTCCATTTTACCTCTGTACAGTTCGCTTTTACTGATTTTAGACCTCAAAGATTTTAGCTTTACATGTTTTATGCAACACGTTTTTACTTAAAAACTTTGTTTTACTATATATACACATGGTCTGGCGCAGTATGTCCTTTCTAGACCTTGTGCCATTAAACCCCAACCAAACAACCAACCAAATAACTACAGACCCATAGCCCTTACTAGTTGCCTTTGCAAACTGCTGGAGAAAATGATCAATGCACGATTAGTTTACGTGTTAGAAACAGAGGGTCATATACACCCTTTCCAAAGTGGTTTCCGCAGGGGCAGATCTACATCTGACAACATATTATATTTGGAAACCCAAATTCGTAACGCTTTCATACGACGGAACCACTTTATATCTATTTTCTTTGACATAGAAAAGGCATACGACAAGACCTGGAGATATGGTATCCTCCGGTTGGTTGGTTGGTTGGTTTGTTGGTGCTTAATGGCACAAGGTCCAGAAAGGACATACCCCTCAGGGGGAAGACCTACTCTAGGTCTTTACGGGTGTCGCAATCCCGGGGCCCCAGCGATCTTTCGCTCCTCCTTGTTCTACCCTCTTCTCCTCTTAGCTGTCTCCTTCCATTTCCCCCTCAGTGTAGTTTCCTCTTTGGAGGTGAGGGCCCCCCCTTAGAAGCTGCGGTCGCTCTGTGCCGTCAGCTTCTATCGGCGGAAAACTACCCACGTGTTTGCCGTGCGTGGAGACCCGTGTCCCCGGAAATGGGGATCCTGGCAACTGAGGGGTTTTTTCTCCAACACATTGCTTTGGCCTCGGCTTCGGGTAAACGGGAGGTGCACAGCGTTCCCCTGTGTATCAACCGGCTGGTGGTACTGACTTCGGTCAACTGCTAGGGATCAAGCAAACGGACATCTACTGGGCACGTCGTTAAGGGTGGACGCTGCCTAAGGGATGTACTGTGCGCGTATAGACCCGACTAGCACTGGTGCACGAATGTGCATCCCCTTGTTGGGCTCCGTGGTGGGTGGTGCGGTCGGGTTCGAATTTCCAATCCCCAATATGGATTCGACACTTTCTTTATCTAACGTCAACGTTCCGAACTCTCTTACTGAGGGAGCTATTACCGCAAAATTCTTTCTCATAAAATGTCAGGACGGAAACTTTAACCAAACATCCCCTTTTCTAATCCATAAAACCATAATTTCTAATGTTGGAGAAGTTGCAAAAATTAAAAAAATACGCTCTGGCGACATCTTAATAGAAGTAACAAATAACAAACAGGCAAACAATATTATGCAATTAAAAACTATCGGCCTAAAACCAGTCACTGTATTACCCCATAGGACACTTAATTCATCAAGAGGCGTCATATCCGAACCTGACCTATTACACTGCTCCGAGGCTGAAATCCTTGAAAATCTGAAATCCCAAAATGTTTGTGCAGTTCGCAGAATCTCTATCCGACGCAATAACCAAACACTGGACACCAAACATATAATTCTGACTTTCCAATCACCTAAACTTCCTTCCCATATCAAAGCAGGATACCTCTCATGTGCCGTTAGACCCTACATACCCAATCCTACTCGATGCTTTCAATGTCAAAAGTTCGGCCATACCAAACCTTCCTGTCCCCTCAGGGGGAAAACCTTCTTTAGGTTTTAACGGGTGTCGCAATCCCGGGGCCCCAGCGATCCTTCGCTCCTCTGTTTTTTTACCCTCCTCTCTCCTTCTTCTGTCTCCTTCCCCTTCTCCCTCGATGTGGTTTCTTCTCTTGAAGTGAGGGCCCCCCTTCAGAAGCTGTGGTCGCTCTGTACCGTCAGCTTCTGTTGGCGGGTAAACTGCCCACGTGTTTGCCGTGCGTGGAGACCCGTGTCCCCGGAAATGGGGATCCTGGTAATTGAGGGGGTTTATTCTCCAACACATCGCTTTGGCCTCGGCTTCGGGTAAACGGGAGGTGCACAGCGTTCCCCTGTGTATCAACCGGCTGGTGGTACTGATTTCGATCAACTGCTAGGGATCAAGCAAACGGACATCTACTGGGCACGTCGTTAAGGGTGGACGCTGCCTAAGGGATGTACTGTGCGCGTATAGACCCGACTAGCACTGGTGCACGAATGTGCATCCCCTTGTTGGGCTCCGTGGTGGGTGGTGCGGTCGGGTCCGAATTTCCAATCTCCAATATGGATACGACATTATCTTCGTCTCATGTCAACGTTCCGAAATCTCCCACTCAAGGAGATGGTAATTTAAAATTTTTTCTTGTGAAATGTCAGGACGGTAACTTTAGCCAAACATCCCCTTTCCTAATCCATAAGTGCATAACTGATCATGTCGGAGAAGTTGCTAAAATAAAAAAAATACGCTCAGGAGACCTCTTAGTGGAAGTAAACAATAGCACACAGGCAAACAACATTATGAAATTAAAAATTATGGGCCTAAAATCTGTCACTGTCTCCCCTCATAAAACACTTAACTCATCAAGAGGTGTCATATCAGAACCTGACCTGGTACACTGTTCAGAGGCTGAAATCCTGGAAAATCTGAAATCCCAAAATGTTAGTGCAGTTCGCAGAATCACTATAAAACGCAATAACCAAATAATAGACACAAAACACATAATCTTGACCTTTCAATCTCCTAAGATTCCATCTCATATCAAAGCAGGCTACCTTTCATGTCCCGTCAGAACGTACATACCTAATCCTACCCGTTGTTTTCAGTGCCAAAAGTTTGGTCATACAAAACCTTCCTGTCGTGGTTCCCCAGTATGTGCCCGCTGTGGTATCTCTGGCCACGACAGTGACACCTGTTCCGGCTCTCCTAAATGCGTTAACTGCAAACAAGACCATCCCTCATATTCCCGTTCCTGTCCCAAATGGTCTTATGAAAAAGAAATCCAGTCCTTGCGTGCCACACAAGGATTGTCTTACCCAGAAGCACGTAAAATAATAGCCTCTCGCATCCCTAAACCTGGTCAATCTTATGCTGCAACAGTGAAAGCGGTTGCATCAATTGCTACCCAAACTGACCCACCCAAATCCAAACCTGTCTGTTCATCAACTTCCTTCCCAAAAGCTAAACAGTCAACTACTCAAAATAATGCCTCAATAGCCACACAAAAAAGCACACCCAATAAGAAGCCTCAAAGCAACCTCTCCACTCAAAATAGACCTTTACTCAAAAAAAGTTCAGCTTACAAGACAAAATACAACAAAGCCAGACTTAAACGTATCCTTCCACAACGGCCCATAGACGACTCTATACTACATTTGGATCCTACCGACTCTGACATTTCAGATCACATTATGGATGATGAAGTCATCCCAAGTACCCCGCTTCAACCGACGGGGATTAAGAGTAAAATCGCGGTCATCTCCGACATCACTTAATCATGGCTCTGCTGCTATCCTGGAATTGCCACGGTTTTTTAAACAAAATTGACGACCTCAAAACTATAATTTACAACCATAATCCCGCCTGTCTTGCCCTACAGGAAACTTTTCTTAAAACCAATAGACGTACTAAAATCCGTAATTATACCATCCTTCGCAAAGACAATGAGCTCAATGATAGGGCCACTGGTGGAGTTGCCCTTTTGATTAACAATAGTTATCCTCACACTAAGCTCAATCTCAACACTAACCTGCAAGCAGTTGCCACTCGTATTCAATTAAAACAACTCACAACAGTCTGCAGCATATACCTGCCACCAAGCGAAACCATCAGCCAAACCTCCCTCAATAGTCTTATACAACAACTTCCTCCCCCCTTTCTCCTCCTGGGGGACATGAATGGCCATAGTCCCTTGTGGGGAAGCAAAGACACAAACAATAGGGGCCATCTCATAGAACAATTGCTAACCGACTTCTCGCTTTGCGTTATGAATAACGGTGATAACACCTATTTCCACCACCCAACCAAATCCTTCCATGCCATAGACCTCGCCATTTGCTCTCCATCTATCCTCCCATTATATAACTTTTCAGTCTCTAACGATCTACATAACAGTGATCACTTTCCGATTTTCCTCTCACCTCTGTACCATAATAGGAAAGACAACTGTACCACTCCAAGATATAATTATGAAAAGGCAGATTGGCCCACCTTCACCCATTTATCCAATATATCCTCAAATAGTCTTGTAGGTTCCATTGATGAGGTCGTTGACAAAGTCACCTCCCTTATTATCAAGGCAGCAGATGCCAACATTCCTAAATCGGGCATGAAACATCGGCACAATAAAAAACCGTGGTGGAATGAAACCTGTACTCTAGCAAAAAAACAGCAGCAGAAAGCCTGGAGCATCTTCCGGCGGTACCCCACGACCGAAAATCTGGTTCTCTTTAAAAAAGCTAAAGCTTACGCTAGAAAATTAAGGCGGCAATGTCAAAGGGAATCGTGGATAAAATATGTCTCTAGTATAACGCCCAGTACCTCTAGTAAGGAGCTATGGACAAAAACTAAAAGAGCCATGGGAATCTATAATAATCCTTCAATATCCTGTCTGTCTGTAAACAATAATATTATTTCGGAAAAAAAAGAAATAGCAAACATTATCGGTCAGACACTTGCCTCTATCTCCTGCAGTACTTCCTTCTCAAATACTTTTCTGTCATATAAACAACAGTCCGAACGAAAAAAAATAAAATTTAAAACCTCCTCCCATTTTTCTTACAATAGTAATTTTACCATCAGTGAACTCACCAAATACTTAAGACAGGCCTCCAATACCACTCCTGGTCCTGATGGTATTACTTACAAAATGCTGAAACACTTGTCCCATGACTCATTACAAATCCTCTTGCAATTATACAATAGAATCTGGAATGAACAAACCTTTCCTTCCTCCTGGAGAAATGCAATAGTTATTCCCTTTCCTAAATCTGGGAAAGATACTTCTAACCCTAGTAATTACCGTCCCATAGCCCTTACTAGTTGTCTGTGCAAACTAATGGAAAAGATGGTTAATGCTCGCCTTGTTTACATTCTAGAGACTGGGGACCATATACATCCCTTTCAAAGTGGCTTCCGCAAAGGCAGGTCCACACTTGACAATATTTTAAATCTAGAGACGCAAATTCGGAATGCCTTCCTTAGAAAGAATCACCTAGTGTCCGTTTTCTTTGACATTGAAAAGGCATATGACCGCACATGGAGGTACGGCATACTCCAAGACCTCTATATTATAGGCTTTCGAGGCAATCTACCAACTTTTATAAAAAACTTTTTATCCCTCAGACACTTCCGTGTCAGCATCAATGGTACTCTATCTGATAATTTCATCCAAGACGAGGGTGTTCCTCAGGGCTCCGTACTTAGCGTCACCCTCTTCTCAATTAAGATCAATAATATCCTTAGACAACTGCCACCCACAGTCTACGGCAGCCTTTACGTCGACGACCTTCAAATCTCCTGCCAGGGGAAAGATATGCGCCTCATCGAACGGCAGCTTCAAAATGCCATAAACCGCATCTTAAAATGGTGTGACACAAATGGTTTCACTTTATCTGCTGAAAAAACCGTATGCACCCATTTTTGCCGGAAACGCGGGATCCACCCCGACCCAGAACTTTATCTGGGTAATAATAACATTGTTGTGAAGGACTCTGTCAAATTTTTAGGATTAAATTTCGACAAAAAACTAACTTTTGCTAATCATATTTCTGACATTCGCAGTAAATGCGAGAAAAAGCTTAATATTTTAAAGGTTTTAACCAACACCTCTTGGGGGGCTGACCGTGACGCTCTGTTACGGATTTATCGTGCTGTCATACGTTCAAAAATGGACTATGCAAGTTGCGCGTATGGGTCAGCTTGCAAATCAGTGTTAAAAAAACTTGACCCTGTGCATCATGCTGCACTCCGCATTTGCTCTGGTGCTTTTAGAACATCACCTGTACATAGTCTTTACGTCACCTGCCACGAGCCATCTCTCACCCTCATCCGTCATAAGCTCTCATTAAACACATACTTTCGTATTCTTTCTCATCCTTCACATCCATTAAAGAATTCTTTTATAGATACTCATCTTGACCGTTTTTATGCAAATCGTCCCATCTGTACTCCCCCCTTTGGACTAAGGATTCGTAGGAGTCTTGTCGGTACCCAATTGGAGGATGTAAAAGTCTCTATATGCTCTTTTCATGAAACCCCACCATGGAACATATTGCAGATACCTTACCTACAACCTTTCGAAGGCTTTGCAAAGCAGGATACTGATCCTAAAGTCTACCAACAGTTGTTCTCCGATCATAACAACAAATATGACAAATATGAAAAATTATACACTGATGGCTCCAAAACTGGGAATCACGTCGGTTTTGCCTTCGTGGGTAAAAATCATACTGGTAGTTATACTCTACCTCCCTTTTGCTCCATCTTTACTGCCGAATTACTTGCCATATACGAAAGCCTTCTGTACATCCCGAGAACGAACACAAAGAATTTTATCATCTACTCTGACTCCCTTAGTGTTCTAGAAAATCTGAAATCCGGCTCCCTAACACATAACTATATGCATAAAGTTTTACACCAGTATGATCAGCTTATAAACCGCGGGTACAGTGTTCTCCTCTGTTGGGTACCCAGTCACATCGGGATCCCGGGAAATGAAAAAGCGGACACCCTAGCGAAGCATGCGACCCTCCCGTACACCGGCACTCCATCCTACAGTGACATAAAGTCCAGCATCTCCAGCATTGTAAATGGCATATGGGCCGATAAATGGGACAATGAAACGGGGAACAAACTTCGTTCTATCCGCCCAACTCTCGTACCCTGGTCGTCTCATCCCTATCGCAGGCTAGATGTCATCTTGGCACGTCTTCGCATCGGACATACGCGAATTACTCATAAGCACTTACTTTTGGGCGAACCCGCCCCGGAGTGCCCTCACTGTCATACTCACCTCACCATTCGTCATCTTTTAACGTCGTGCACTGCTTTTAATAGTTTTTATCAAATACTTTTTAACTGTTCTCATCCTAAACTAGACGAAATTCTGGGTGAAACCCCACATCGGAATCTATTTGCTTTTCTTAGACGGATCAATATTTTTTATTCAGTGTAACGTGTCCCTTTCTGTCTGACTGGTATCTGGATGGGAACCCCCATCCAGATGTCTTTGTTTCACTTTTTATCTACTTTTAACACTTTTTGAATTTTACTTTTCACCTTTTTAGGCTTTACATTTTAGTTTTTACTAGATTTTTGTGGTACCTTTTATCTGAATACATTCTGATATGATTTTTACTCCTCGTCTGGCGCAGCATATCCTTGCTGGATTTTGTGCCAATAAACCTCAACCAACCAACCAACCAACCAAACCTTCCTGTCGTGGTTCCCCAACCTGTGCTCGTTGTGGGACCTCCGGCCACGACAGTGAAACCTGCTCTAATCCACCCAAATGTGTGAACTGCAAACAAGATCATCCTTCATATTCCCGCTCATGCCCAAAATGGTCGTTTGAAAAAGAAATCCAGTCCTTGCGTGCCACCCAAGGACTGTCATATCCTGAAGCCCGTAAAGTAATGAACTCCCGTACACCCAAACCCGGTCAGTCTTATGCTGCAGTAGTCAAATCTGTTACATCAATTGCCATACAAACTGAGCCACCAAAATCTGTGCCGGTCTCTATACCTACTTCCACTACTAAAACTAAGCACTCAACCTCTACCCAAAATAACTCTTCCATAGCTCTATAAAAAAGCACATCAAAGAAGAAGTCTGAAAGCAACAACTCCACTCAAAATAGACCTCTAATCAAAAAAACTGCAGCCTATAAGGCAAAATACAGTAAGTCCAGACTTAAAAAGATCCTTCCACAAAAGCCCATTGATGACTCAATACTGCATTTAGATCCTACCGATTCTGACATTTCCGACAATATCATGGATGATGATGACATCCCTAGTACCCCACTTACACCTACGGGGACTAAAAGCAAGCTTTCAATCATCCCTAACATCACTTGATCATGGCTCTGCTGCTTTCTTGGAACTGCCACGGTTTTACAGTAAAATTGATGACCTCAAAACCCTAATTTATGACTATAACCCTGCCTGTCTTGCCCTTCAGGAAACTTACCTGAAAACCAATAAACAATCACAAATTCTTAATTATACCATCCTTAGAAAAGATTATGAGCTCGGGGAAAGGGCCTCCGGTGGAGTTGCCCTTTTAATAAATAATCAATATCCGTATTATATTCTCAATCTCAATACTACTTTACAGGCTGTTGCCGCTCGGATCCATCTCAAACATCTTACTACTATCTGCACTATTTATCTTCCCCCGAATGAAACCATCTGCCAAACCTCTCTCAATAGTCTTATCCAACAACTTCATCCCCCTATTATGCTCCTGGGGGACATGAACGGTCATAGCCCCGTATGGGGCAGCACAGACATAAACAATAGTGGCCAACTTATTGAAAAGCTGCTAACAGACTTTTCTCTTTGCGTCATGAATAACGGGGATAATACCTACTTCCACTACCCTACAAAATCCTTCCATGCCATAGACCTAGCTATTTGTTCTCCATCTATCCTCCCACTTTATAACTTTTCAGTCTCCAGTGACTTACATAACAGTGATCACTTTCCGATTTTTCTTTCATCACTTTACTGCAATCCGAAAGGCACCTTTACCTCCCCTAGGTACATTTATGATAAGGCAGATTGGCCTACCTTTACAGAACTATCCAAAATCACCTCAAACATCCTTGAAGGCACTATTGAAGAGGTCGTGGATAAAGTCACTTCAGTCATTATTAAAGCAGCTGATGCCAATATTCCAAAATCGGGCATGACACTTCGGCGCAATAAAAAACCGTGGTGGAATGAAACCTGAACACTAGCAAAAAAACAGCAGCAGAAAGCATGGAGTGTTTTTCGGCGGTACCCTACCACCGAAAACCTCGTCCTTTTTAAAAAAGCAAAAGCTTATGCCAGGAGAATAAGGCGGCAATCTCAAAAGCAATCTTGGGTGAAATACGTCTCTAGCATAACACCCACCACTACTAGTAAGGAGCTATGGTTGAAAACAAAAAGAGCCATGGGAATCTATAATAACCCTTCAATAACCTGTCTGTCCATTAATAATAATATAATATCTGATACAAAAGAAATAGCAAATAACATTGGTCAAACTCTTGCTTCTATATCCTGCAGTACATCCTTCTCAAACCGCTTTTTCTCCTACAAACAACAATGTGAACGAAAAAAAATAAAATTTAAATCCTCCTCCCACTTTCCATACAATAGTGATTTTACTATCAACGAACTCACCACATACCTACGGCAATCCTCCAATACCTCTCCTGGTCCTGATAGCATTACTTATGAAATGCTGAAACACCTATCCTATGACTCTTTACTAAACCTCTTAAAACTTTACAATAGAATCTGGAACGAAAAAACTTTTCCCTCTGCCTGGAGCAATGCAATAGTTATTCCCTTCCCAAAACCTGGAAAAGATACTTCTAATCCTAGTAACCCCCTCAGGGGGAAAACCTTCTTTAGGTTTTTACGGGTGTCGCAATCCCGGGGCCCCAGCGATCTTTCGCTCTTCTGTGTTCTACCCTCCTCTCCTCTTAGCTGTCCCCTTCCTTTTCCCCCTCAGTGTAGTTTCTTCTTTGGAGGTGAGGGCCCCCCTTCAGAAGCTGCGGTCACTCTGTACCGTTAGCTTCTATTGGCGGAAAACTACCCACGTGTTTGCCGTACGTGGAGACCCGTGTCCCCGGAAATGGGGAACCTGGTAATTGAGGGGTGTTCCCGTAGGGGAAATCATCTGAATGGCATTTCCATTGGGACGGGCTCAACCTCAACACATTACTTTGGCCTCGGCTTCGGGTAAACGGGAGGTACACAGCGTTCCCCTGTGTATCAATCGGCTGGTGGTACTGACTTGTTCAACTGCTAGGGATCAAGCAATCGGTCTTCTGCTGGGCACGTCGTTAAGGGTGGACGCTGCTTACAGGGATGTACTGTGCGCGTATAGACCCGGCTAGCACTGGTGCAAGTATAAGCATCCCCTTGTTGGGCTCCGTGGTGGGTGGTGCGGCCGGGTCCGAACATCTTTTCTCCAACATGGCTACGAAATTTTCTTCTTCTCCCAATCCACCATCTGAGACAACTATTCTGCAATCAATAAACAAAGAAAACATGGATTCTCAATTTACTAATACAAATGCTCGATTCTTCATCATTCACATAGTTGAAGGTACCTTCCATGAAATATCACCATTCCTTATCCACAAATGCATCACATCCAATGTAGGTGAAGTTAAAAAAGTAAAAAAATTAAGATCTGGAGACCTCCTGGTAGAAGTATCAAACAATAGACAAGCCTGAAAAATAATGAAAATAAAGAATTTTGGACTAAAATCTGTCACAGTGTCACCCCATACATCCTTAAATACATCCAGAGGAGTCATATCAGAACCCGAACTTTTACACTGCTCTGAATCCGAAATATTAGAAAACCTGAGAGACGAAAGTGTATCCGCAGTTCGTCGAATCACTATTCGTCGCAATAACCAACTTATTAACACTAAACATATAGTCTTAACCTTTCAGTCTCCAACTATTCCATCTCATATAAAAGCCGGCTATCTATTATGCCCAGTTAGACCATACATACCAAATCCTATCCGTTGCTTTCAGTGTCAAAGGTTCGGTCATACCAAAACCTCCTGTCGTGGATCACCGGCTTGCGCCCGCTGTGGTACCTCTGGCCACGACAGTGAAACCTGCTCAGCACCTGCAAAATGTGTAAACTGCACACAGGAACATCCATCATACTCAAAGTCCTGCCCAAAATGGGCATTTGAAAAAGAAATTCAATCCCTGCGCGCCTCTCAAAGACTTTCCTATCCTGATGCCCGTAAAATAATAGAAGCTCGCACACCAAAATCTGGCCTATCCTATGCTGCTGCAGTCAAATCTACTAACTCAATAGCTACTCAGACCGATCCACCAACCAATACTTCCACCACCAACACCTCAATGAGTAAACAAACAGCACCTAAACCAAATAAATCTTGCTCCTTATCCCAGAAAAATCCTCCAAAGAAAAAGGTACCAAGCAATAGCTACACTCAAGTTAGACCTCTGCTCACTAAAACAGCTTCCTACAAATCCAAACACAATAAATCTAGCATGAAAAAAGTACCTCCACAACCACAAATTGATGACACCATTTTAAACCTAGCCCCATCAGAATCCGAAATAAGTGATGAAGAATCAATGGAACACGACGAAATCAAACCTCCAGATATTCCCGCAGGGATTCCAACTAAGAAGATGCACGATGGCCATATCACTTAATTATGGCATTGTTGCTCTCTTGGAACTGCCACGGTTTCCTAAATAAAGTTGACGACCTCAAAACTTTAATTTACGATCATAATCCCGCTTGCCTCGCTCTCCAAGAAACCTACCTTACAACCAATAGACAATATTCTATCCGTAATTACTCTATACTCCGCAAGGACTATGAGCTCAGTGGTAGGGCCTCTGGCGGAGTGGCCCTAATGGTTAACTGTAATTACCCTTATCAAACCCTCAACCTCAATACCTGTCTCCAGGCTGTTGCTGCCCGTATCCTTCTGAAACACCTTACTACTGTGTGCTGTATTTATCTACCTCCAAATACTTCCATTAGCCAATCATCCCTCAATAATCTTGTTCAACAACTCCCCTCGCCGTTCATTCTTCTCGGTGACATGAATGCTCATAGTCCGTTGTGGGGTAGCAAAGACACTAACAACAGAGGCCATCGTATCGAACAACTCATTAAAGATTTCTCCCTGTGCATCATGAATAATGGTGATAATACTTATTTCCATCTTCCCACAAAGTCCTTCCATGCCATAGACCTTGCCATTTGTTCTCCTCAAGTCCTGCCATTATATAACTTCTCTGTATCCAGTGATCTACACAATAGCGATCACTTTCCAATCCTTCTCTCACCTCTGTACCAATATTCAACCCAGAAATTTACCACACCCCGTTATCACTATGATAAAGCTGACTGGAAAACTTTCACCTCACTCGCTATTGTCTCTTCAGACACCATTAAAGGCAATATTGACGAGGTCGTGGATACTGTGACATCCATCATCCTTAAAGCTGCGGATGCAAGTATTCCAAAATCCAGAACCAACTCTCGAAGAAATAAAAAACCGTGGTGGGATCCAAAATGCACGCTCGCCAAAAAGCAGCAGCAAAAGGCCTGGAACACCTTTCGCCGGTGTCCAACCACTGCAAATCTCATTCTTTTCAAGAAAGCCAAGGCACATGCTAGGAAAACAAGGCGGCTTGCACAAAAAAATTCTTGGATTCAATATGTGTCTAACATCTCTACCTCCACCTCTAGTAAGGAGCTATGGGCAAAAACAAAAAGAGCCATGGGAATGTATAGTAACCATGCAATAACCTGCCTCTCCCTTAATAACCAAATAATATCAGATACAAAAAACATCACAAATGCTATTGGAGAAACACTCTCTTTTAACTCCTGCAGCACTTCCTACTCGAATACTTTCCTTCCATATAAACAACAGTCTGAACGGCAAAGGATAACTTTTAACACCGCTACCTACTTTGCTTACAATAGTGCCTTTACCATCCATGAACTCAACAAATATCTAAAACAGTCTACAAATACATCTCCAGGCCCTGATGGTATTACATATGAAATGTTGAAACATATTTCCCACGGCTCTTTACTTAATCTCTTACAGTTATATAATAGAATCTGGAGCGAACATACCTTCCCTAACTCCTGGAGAAATGCAATAGTCATTCCCATTCTGAAACCTAATAAGGATCCATCTAACCCCAGTAATTACCGACCCATAGCCCTCACCAGTTGCCTATGCAAACTGGTGGAGAAGATGATCAATGCACGCCTTGTTTACGTCTTGGAAAATGAGGGCCATCTACACCCTTTTCAGAGCGGCTTCCGCAGGGGCAGATCAACTACTGACAATGTAATATACATAGAGTCCCAAATTCGCACTGCTTTTTTAAGGAGGAATCACTTGGTCTCCATTTTCTTCGATATGGAGAAGGCGTATGACCGGACCTGGCGGTATGGTATCCTCCGCGATCTCCATACCTTAGGCTTCCGTGGCAACCTTCCGATTTTTATACATAATTTTCTCTCTCAGCGCTACTTTAGGGTCCGTATTAACGGTACTCAATCTGATCGCTTTGTCCAAGAAGAGGGTGTTCCACAAGGCTCCGTTCTTAGTGTCACCCTCTTTGCTATAAAAATTAATAATATTCTCACACAACTTCCTCCGACTGTAAATGGTTGCTTGTATGTCGACGACCTACAAATCTCCTGTCAGGGGAAAGACATGCGGTACATTGAACGCCAACTTCAAAATACCATCAATAGGATTCTAAACTGGTGTAACAAAAATGGCTTCAACATCTCTGCAGAAAAGACTGTAGCCATACACTTCTGCCGCATACGTGGGATCCATCCAGATCCTGATCTCTATCTGGGTCATTCTAAAATAAAAGTAAATGACTCCACTAAATTTTTAGGTGTATATCTCGACAAAAAACTTACGTTTGCCAACCACATTTCCTATATCCGCAGCAAGTGCGAAAAAAATCTTAATATCTTAAAAGTATTGACCAATACCTCTTGGGGGGCTGAACGAGGTGCCCTTCTGCGCATCTACCGGGCTGTTATACGCTCAAAATTGGATTACTGCTGCTGCATATATGGGTCTGCCCGCCAATCAGTTTTAAAGAAGCTTGACACTGTCCATCATACCGCACTGCGCATTTGCTCCGGTGCTTTCCGGACGTCGCCTGTACAGTCTCTCTATATCATTTGTCATGAGCCATCTCTCACCCACATACGCCATAAACTATCACTAAATACATACTTTCGTATACTCTCTCATCCCTCGCACCCATTGACAAATTCTCTTTTAGACAATCACCTAGAACGTTTTTATTCTAACCGTCCATCCTGTACTCCTCCTTTGGGCCTGCGGATTCGTCAAAGTCTTAGTGGAACCCAGTTAGCAGATGTTAAAGTCTGCGCTAACTCTCCTCTTGAACCACCTTGGGCAGCCTCTCAGATTTTATACATCCAACCCTTCAAAGGCTTTACCAAGCAGAATACAGATCCACAAATATACCAGCAACTCTTCCAACATGAAAAACACAAGAACAAACACCAAGAAGAAATCTACACTGATGGCTCTAAATGTGGGAATCATGTTGGCTTTGCCTATGTTAGCTGTTCTCAATCCTGCAGTTACACACTCCCTGCCTTCTGCTCTGTTTTTACAGCTGAATTGCTCGCCATTTATGAAAGCCTTTTACACATATCTCGTACCAACAAAAAACATTTTATTATTTATTCAGATTCTTTAAGTGCCCTGGAAAGCCTGAAATCCGACTCTATTCTGCACAGCTACAGAGCCAAAGTCCAACAACTGTATAGCCACCTAACAAACCGTGGCTTTGTTATCCGTTTCTGCTGGGTTCCTAGTCACGTTGTGATCTCGGGCAATGAAGAGGCCGATGCTTTGGCAAAGCATGCTACTAACCCTTATCCAGAACCATTACCCTACACTGACATAAAATCTGGCATATCGAACAGCATAAAAGAAAGTTGGTTCAATGAGTGGAGCTGTCAAACTAGTAATAAACTTCACACCATCCATCCCTCCATCACCCACTGGCTATCGCAGCCTTACCGCAAATTTGACGTCATTTTGACTCGCCTTCGTATCGGCCACACGAGGCTTACTCACAAACACCTTCTTCTTGGAGAGCCTGCCCCTCCGTGTACACACTGCAATACGCATCTTACTATATGTCATATTCTAACCTCTTGTACAGCTTTTAACAATTTTTATCATACTTATTTTAACTGTTCTCATCCCAAACTTGACATCATATTGGGTGAAACCCCGCACTGTAATTTGTTTGCTTTTCTTCGATGCATCAATATTTTTTACACAGTGTGAGGTATAACTTTTCTCTGATTGGTATCTGGATGGGAGCCCCCATCCAGATGTCCTTGGCTTATTTCTTTTTATCTACTTTTTACCTTTCTACATTTGCTTTTATCGTTTTAGAACTCATGGATTTTAGCTTCACCTGTTTTATGCGACACATTTTTACTTGAAAACTTTATTTTACCATATATAAACATTGTCTGGCGCAGTATGTCCTTTCTGGACCTTGTGCCATTAAACACCAACTAACCAACCAACCAACCAACCAACTAATCCTAGTAACTACCGTCCCATAGCCCTTACTAGTTGTCTTTGTAAGTTAATGGAAAAAATAGTTAATGCCCGCCTTGTTTACATTTTAGAAACTGGGGACCATATACATCCCTTTCAGAGCGGTTTCCGCAAAGGCAGATCTACTATAGACAACATTTTAAATTTAGAGACACAAATCCGCAATGCTTTCCTCAGGAAGAATCACTTAGTGTCAGTGTTCTTCGATATAGAAAAAGCATACGACCGAACGTGGAGATACGGAATCCTTCAAGATCTCTATAATATAGGCTTTCGAGGCAATCTTCCAATTTTTATAAAAAATTTCCTATCGCTCAGAAACTTCCGTGTAAGGGTCAACGGCACTTTGTCTGACAATTTCGCTCAAGAAGAGGGTGTTCCCCAGGGCTCTGTCCTTAGTGTCACCCTCTTCTCTATTAAAATCAATAATATTCTTAATCAACTGCCTCCGCCTGTCAACAGTAGCCTATATGTGGACGATCTCCAAATATCTTGCCAGGGCAAAGACATGCGCCTCATCGAACGGCAGCTTCAAAGTACCATCAATCGTATTCTGAAATGGTGTGACATCAACGGTTTTACCATATCTGCCGAAAAAACAGTGTGCACGCACTTCTGCCGAAAGCGTGGGATCCACCCTGATCCAGAACTTTACCTGGGCCATACTAATATTGTTCAGAAGGATTTTGTAAAATTTTTAGGAGTAACATTTGACAAAAAACTTACGTTTGCCAAACATATTTCTGACATTCGCAGCGCATGTGAGAAAAAACTTAACATTTTAAAGGTCTTAACTAACACCTCTTGGGGGGCAGACCGTGATGCTCTCCTGCGGATCTACCGTGCTGTTATCCGTTCAAAATTGGACTATGCATGCTGTGCGTACGGCTCAACATGCAAATCAGCATTAAAAAAACTTGACACTGTGCATCATACTGCACTACGCATTTGTTCCGGTGCTTTTAGAACTTCACCTGTACATAGTCTTTATGTCACCTGTCATGAGCCATCTCTCACCCTCATACGTCATCAGCTATCATTAAATACTTATTTCCGCATTCTTTCTCATCCCTCACATCCATTAAAGAACTCTTTTATAGATACCCATCTCGACCGCCTTTATGCGAATCGTCCCATCTGCACTCCTCCCTTTGGGCTAAGGGTTCGTAGGGGTCTTGTCGGTACCCAATTGGAGGATGTAAATGTCTCTACATGCTCTTTTCATGATATCCCACCCTGGCATACATTGCAGATATCCTACCTACAACCTTTCGAAGGCTTTGCGAAACAGGACACTGATCCTAAAATCTACCAACAGTTGTTCTCTGACCACAACAACAAATATGAAAAATATGAACAACTATACACTGATGGCTCCAAAAGTGGAAATCACGTTGGCTTTGCCTTCGTGGCTAATAATCATACCTGTAGCTATACTCTACCTCAATTTTGCTCCATCTTCACCGCCGAATTACTTGCCATATATGAAAGCCTTCTGTACATCCCGCGAACAAACACAAAGAATTTTATCATCTACTCTGACTCACTCAGTGTTCTGGAAAATCTGAAATCTGGCTCCCTAACACATAACTATATGCACAAAGTTTCACACAAGTATGCCCAACTTATAAACCGAGGGTACAGTATTCTCCTCTGTTGGGTCCCCAGTCACATCGGGATCCCGGGTAATGAGAAAGCGGACACGCTGGCGAAGCATGCGACCCTCCCGTACACCGGCAATCCATCCTACAGCGACATAAAAACCAGTATCTCCAGCATTGTAAAAGGCATATGGGTCGATAAATGGGGCAATGAAACGGGGAACAAACTTCGTTCTATTCGCCCAACTCTCTCACACTGGTCATCTCATCCCTATCGCAGGCTAGATGTCATCTTAACACGTCTCCGCATTGGTCATACGCGGCTTACACATAAGCACTTACTCCTGGGTGAACCTGCCCCGGAGTGCCACCATTGCCATACCAACCTTACCATTAGTCATGTTTTAACTTCATGCACTGCTTTTAATAATCTTTACACAATATTTTTTAACTGTTCTCATCCTAAACTTGACGATATATTGGGTGAAACCCCGCACCGTAATATGTTTGCATTTCTTCGACGTATCAATATTCTTTACTCAGTGTAAAGTGTACACTTTTCTCTGACTGGTATCTGGATGGGAGCCCCCATCCAGATATCCTTTTTACCTTGTCCATTTTACCTCCTTTTTACCTCTCTACAGTTCGCTTTTACTGATTTTAGACCTCAAAGTTTTTAGCTTTACATGTTTTATGCAACACGTTTTTACTTGAAAACTTTGTTTTACTATATATACACATAGTCTGGCGCAGCATGTCCTTTCTGGACCTTGTGCCATTAAACCCCAACCAACCAACCAACCAACCAGAAAGGACATACTGCACCAGACTATGTGTATAAGTGTAAAAAGAGAGTTTATAGGTATAAACTACAGGTATATGTTGCTTAAAACAAGTAAAATTAACAACCATGAGGTCTAAAAACGATAAAAGCATGCTGTATAAAGGTTAAAAAGAAACTTAAAATAATATAAGGACATCTGGATGGGGGCCCCCAACCAGAAACCAGTCTGACAAATGTGCACGCTTCACAATGAGTAAAAAAGATTGCTACGGCGAAGAAAGGCGAACAAATTACGGTGCGGAGTTTCACCCAAAATGTCAAGTTTGGGATGAGAACAGTTAAAAAGTGTTTGGTAAAAAGTAATAAAAGCAGTACATGAGGTTAAAACATGACGAATGGTGAGGTTGGTATGACAATGGGGGCACTCCGGGGAAGGTTCTCCCAGGAGTAAGTGCTTATGAGTGAGCCTCGTATGGCCAATGCGGAGACGTGTCAAGATGACATCCAGTCTCCGATAGGGATGGGAAGACCAATGCTTGAGAGCTGGGCGTATAGAATGAAGTTTGTTCCCAGTTTCCCTGTCCCATTTATCAATTCAGGTACCTTCTATGATGTAAGAGATGCTAGACTTAATGTCGTTGTAGGAAAGGTTGCCGCAGTACGGGAGGGTCGCAAGCTTTGCAAGGGTGTCTGCTTTCTCGTTACCAGCAATTCCAATATGACTGGGTACCCAGCACAGGAGAATACTGTACCCACGCTTTTTAAGCTGTTCATACATACGTATACTTTAATAATATACTTTATAGTATACTTTAATAATATACCTATGGGCAAGGGATCCAGATTTCAGATTTTCCAGGACACTGAGAGAGTAAGAATAGATTATATATTTCTTTGTGTTTTTTCTGGAGATGTACAGAAAGATTTCATAAATGGCTAGTAATTCGGCTCTGAAGACAGAGCAAAACTGAGGGAGAGTGTAGCTGCAAGAATGATTATTATTCACGAAGGCAAAGCCAACGTGATTACCGGTTTTAGAGCTATCTGTGTAGAGGTCTCCATATTTTTCATATTTATTTCTATGACCTAAGAACAGCTGTTGGTATATTTTGGGGTCAGTATCCTGTTTGATGAAGCCTTCATAGGGCTGAAGGTATGGGATCCGCATTTCAGTCCAGGGTGGGATTTCATTCAGAGACTATGACATCCTGCAACTGTGTACCAACTAGACTCCTACGGATCCTAAGTCCAAAGGGAGGGGTGCATGAAGGGCGATGATTGTACAATCTGTCCAGATGGGTGTCTATAAAAGGGTCCTTTAAAGGATGTGAGGGATGAGAGAGTATGCGAAAATATGTATTCAATGAAAGCTTGTGACGAGTGAGGGTGAGAGGTGGCTCATGACAGGTGATGTAAAGACTACGTACAGGTGAAGTTCTAAAAGCACCGGAGCAAATGCGTAGTGCACTATGATGCACAGTGTCAAGTTTTTTTAATATTGACTTGCATGTTGACCCATACGCACAGCATGCATAGTCCAATTTTGATCGGATGACAGCGCGGTAGATCCGCAGGAGAGCATCCCGGTCTGACCCCCATGAGGTGTTGGTTAGAACCTTTAAAATGTTAAGTTTTTTCTCACATTTACTGCGGATATCAGAGATATGTTTTGGCAAATGTAAGTTTTTTATCAAAAGTCACCCCTAAAAATTTGACAAAGTCCTTGAGGGCAATGTTAGTATGACCCAGGTAAAGTTCTGGGTCCGGGTGGATCCCACGTTTACGGCAGAAATGTGTACACACTGTTTTTTCGGCAGATATAGTAAAACCGTTGATGTCACACCATTTTAGAATACGATTGATGGCATTTTGAAGCTGCCGTTCGATCAGACGCATGTCTTTCCCCTGGCAGGATATTTGAAGATCATCTACATATAGGCTACCGGTGACTGTTGGAGGCAGTTGATTTAGAATATCATTGATTTTAATAGAGAAGAGGGTGACGCTAAGTACGGAGCAATGGGGAACACCCTCTTCTAGTGAGAAATTGTCAGACAGAGTGTTGTTGATCCTTACACGGAAATTTCTGGGTGATAGAAATTTTTTTACAAAAATTGGTAGGTTGCCTCGAAAGCCTATATTGTAGAGGTCTTGAAGGATGCCGTATCTCCATGTTCGGTCGTATGCCTTTTCTATGTCGATCAACACTGACACTAAGTGATTCTTTCTAAGGAAAGCATTACGAATTTGTGTCTCTAAGTTTAAAATATTGTCAATGGTGGACCTGCCTTTGCGGAAGCCACTCTGAAGGGGATGTATATGGTCCCCAGTTTCTAAAATGTACACAAGACGAGCATTAACCATTTTTTCCATTAATTTACAAAGACAACTAGTAAGGGCTATGGGACGATAGTTGCTAGGGTTAGACGTATCTTTTCCAGGTTTCGGGAAAGGAATAACAATTGCATTGCTCCAGGCAGAGGGAAAGGTTTGTTCGTTCCAGATCCTATTGTATAGTTTTAACAGATTTAGTAAAGAGTCATAGGCTAAGTGTTTCAGCATTTCATAAGTAATGCCTTCAGGACCAGGAGAAGTATTGGAGGATTCCCGGAGGTATTTGGTGAGTTCATTGATGGTAAAATCACTATTGTATGGAAAGTTTGAGGAGGTTTTAAATTTAAGTTTTTTTTGTTCAGATTGTTGTTTGTATGAGAAAAAAGGGTTTGAGAAAGAAGTACTGCATGATATAGAAGCAAGAGTCTGACCGATGTTATTAGCTATTTCTTTTGTATCAGATATTATGTTGTTATTGATGGACAGACAGGATATTGAGGGGTTATTATAGATCCCCATGGCCCTTTTGGTTTTCAACCATAGCTCCTTACTAGTAGTGGTAGATGTTATGCTAGAGACGTATTTCACCCATGATTGTTTTTGACATTGCCGCCTTATTTTCCTGGCATAAGCTTTAGCTTTTTTAAAAAGTATGAGGTTGTCGGTGGTAGGGTACCGCCGAAAAACCCTCCAGGCTTTCTGCTGCTGTTTTTTTGCTAGTGTACAGGTTTCATTCCACCACGGTTTTTTATTGCGCCGAGGTCTCGTGCCCGATTTTGGAATATTGGCATCAGCTGCTGTAATAATGACTGAAGTGACTTTATCCACGACCTCTTCAATACTGCCTTCAAGGATGTTTGATAATGGGATGTTGGATAATGCAGTAAAGTTAGGCCAATCTGCCTTATCATAAATATACCTAGGTGTGGTAAGGGTGTCTTTCGGATTGTAGTAAAGTGGTGAGAGAAAAATTGGAAAGTGATCGCTGTTATGTAAGTCACTGGAGACTGAAAAGTTATATAGTGGTAGGATAGATGGAGAACAAATAGCAAGATCTATGGCATGAAAGGATTTAGTTGGGTAGTGGAAGTAGGTGTTGTCGCCGTTATTCATAACGCAAAGGGAAAAGTTGGTCAACAGTTGTTCAATTAGTAGGCCTCTATTGTTTGTGTCGGTGCTGCCCCATAAGGGACTATGACCGTTCATATCCCCCAGGAGGATAAAAGGAGGAGGAAGTTGTTGGATAAGGCTATTGAGAGATGTTTGGCTGATGGTTTCAGTAGGAGGGAGATAAGTGCAGCAGATGGTACTTAGCTGTTTTAATTTGACACGAGCGGCGACTGCTTGTAGGTTGGTATGCATATTGACTATTATGTGAGGATAGTTATTGTTGATTAACAGTGCCACACCACCAGAGGCCCTATCTCCGAGTTCGTAGTCTTTCCGAAGTATTGTATAATTGTGAATAGTGGGATATTTATCGGCTTTGAGATAAGTTTCTTGTAGTGCGAAGCAGGCAGGATTGTGGTCGTAGATAAGTGTTTTAAGGTCGTCACTTTTATTCTGAAAACCGTGGCAGTTCCAAGAAAGCAGCAGAGCAATGATCAAGTGATGTTCGGGATGACGGAGAGCTTGCTTTTAGTCCCCGTAGGTGTAAGTGGGGTACTAGGGATGTCATCATCATCCATGATATTGTCGGAAATGTCAGAGTCGGTAGGATCTAAATGCAGTATTGAGTCATCAATGGGCTTTTGTGGAAGGATCTTTTTAAGTCTGGACTTACTGTATTTTGCCTTATAGGCTGCAGTTTTTATTAGAGGTCTATTTTGAGTGGAGTTGTTGCTTTCAGATTTCTTCTTTGATGTGTTCTTTTGTAGAGCTATGGTAGAATTATTTTGGGTAGAGGTTGCGTGTTTAGTTTTAGTAGTGGAAGTAGGTATAGAGACGGGCACATATTTTGGTGGCTCGGTTTGTATGGCAATTGATTTAACAGATTTGACTACTTTAGCATAAGACTGACCGGGTTTGGGTGTACGGGAGTTCATTACTTTACGGGCTTCTGGATGTGACAGTCCTTGTGTGCCACGCAAGGACTGGATTTCTTTTTCGTACGACCATTTCGGGCATGAGCGGGAATAGGAAAGATGATCCTGTTTGCAGTTCACGCATTTAGGCGGATTAGAGCAGGTGTCACTGTCGTGGCCAGAGATACCACAACGGGCCTAGGTTGGGGAACCACGACAGGAAGGTTTCGTACGGCCGAACTTTTGACATTGAAAGCATCGAGTAGGTTAGGTATATATGGTCTAACGGCACATGAGAGGTATCCTGCTTTGATATGGGAAGGAAGTTTAGGTGATTGAAAAGTCAAAATTATATGCTTTGTGTTTAGTGTTTGGTTATTGCGTCGGATAGAGATTCTGCGAACTGCACAAACATTTTGAGATTTAAGATTTTCGAGGATTTCGGCCTAAGAGCAGTGTAATAGGTCAGGTTCAGATACAACGCCTCTTGATGAATTAAGTGTGCTATGGGGTGATACAGTGAGAGGGTTTGCACCGATAGTTTGTAATTGCATAATGTTGATTGCCTGTGTACTATTGGTTACTTCCACTAAGATGTCTCCTAATCGTATTTTTTTTATTTTAGCGACTTCTCCAACATTACTAGTTATGCACTTATGTATTAAGAAAGGGGAGGTTTGGCTAAAGTTTCCTTCCTGACGCTTCACAATAAAGAATTTGGCATGACCATCTCCTTGAGTAGGAGACTTCGGAACGTTGACGTGAGACGAAGATAACGTCGAATCCATATTTGGGATTGGAAATTTCGGACCCGACCGCACCACCCACCACGGAGCCCAACAAGGGGATGCACAAAAGTGCACCAGTGCTAGTCGGGTCTATACGCGCACAGTACATCCCTTAGGCAGCGTCCACCCTTAACGACGTGCCCAGTAGATGTCCGTTTGCTTGATCCCTAGCAGTTGACCGAAATCAGTACCACCAGCCGGTTGATACACAGAGGAACGCTGTGCACCTCCCGTTTACCCGAAGCCGAGGCCAAAGCAATGTGTTGGAGAAAACCCCTCAATTACCAGGGTCCCCATTTCCGGGGACACGGGTCTCCACGCACGGCAAACACGTGGGCAGTTTACCCGCAAACAGAAGCTGACGGTACAGAGCGACCACAGCTTCTGAAGGGGGCCCCTCACTTCAAGAGAAGAAACCACACCGAGGGAGAAGGGGAAAGAAACAGCAGAAGGAGAGAGGAGGGTAAAAAAACAGAGGAGCGTAAGATCGCTGGGGCCCCGGGATTGCGATACCCGTGAAAACCTAAAGAAGGTTTCCCCCTGAGGGGTGGTATCCTCCGGCATCTCCATAATCTAGGCTTCCGTGTCAACCTTCCAATCTTTATCCAGAACTTCCTTTCACTTCGAAATTTCAGAGTACAAATAAATGGCATTCAATCTAATAGTTTCGTTCAAGAAGAGGGCGTCCCTCAGGGCTCCTTAAGTCTTAACCTCTTTTCAATAAAAATCAATAACATTCTCAATCAACTACCTCCATCTGTACACGGAAGCCTATACGTCGATGACCTTCAAATATCTTGTCAAGGAAAGGACATGCGTTACGTTGAGCGTCAGCTCCAAAACACCATCAATCGCATCCTATAATGGTGTACCACAAACGGGTTTAACATTTCAGCAGAAAAGACTGTCAGCACGCACTTCTGTCGTTTGCGTGGGATCCATCCCGATCCTGAGCTCTATGTGGGTAGCTCAAAACTAGAAATACGTGACTCCACAAAATGTTTAGGGATATACTTCGATAAGAAACTGACATTCGCAAATCATATCTCATATATCCGCAACAAGTGTGAAAAGGACCTAAATGTTCTAAAGGTATTAACCAACACTTCTTGGGAGCGGAGCGTGATGCCCTGTTGCGGATCTACCGTGCAGTAATTCGTTCCAAAATCGATTACGCCTGTGGTATATATGGATCTGCTTGCAGGTCAACAATAAAAAAACTTGACACAGTGCATCACACCGCACTACGTATTTGTTCCGGAGCTTTTAGAACATCACCCATACAAAGTCTTTTAATCACTTGTCATGAGCCTTCTCTCACCCATATCCGTCACAAGCTGTCATTTAACAACTATTTTCGCATCCTTTCTCATCCATCCCACCCATTGAGGGACTCTATTTTGGACACTCGTCTGGACCGTCTGTACGGAAATCGCCCCTCATGTACTCCTCCCTTTGGACTAAGAATGCGTAGGAGTCTTGTTGGTACCCAACTGGAGAATGTCAAAGTCTCTCCTTGTTCCCTTCATGAAATTCCGCCATGGACTACACTGCAGACGTCCTACCTCCAACCATTCAATGCCCCTCAGGGGGAAGACCTACTTTAGGTCTTTACGGGTGTCGCAATCCCGGGGCCCCAGCGACCTTTCGCTTTTCCTTATTCTACCCTCCTCTCCTCTTAGCTGTATCCTTCCTTTTCCCCCTCAGTGTAGTTTCCTCTGTGGAGGTGAGGGCCCCCCTTTAGAAGCTGCGGCCGCCCTGTGCCGTCAGCTTCTATTGGCGGAAAACTACCCACGTGTTTGCCGTGCGTGGAGACCCGTGTCCCCGGAAATGGGGATCCTGGTAATTGAGGGGTCTTTTCTCCAACACATTGCTTTGGCCTCGGCTTCGGGTAAACGGGAGGTACACAGCGTTCCCCTGTGTATCAATCGGCTGGTGGTACTGATTTCGATCAACTGCTAGGGATCAAGCAATCGGACATCTACTGGGCACGTCGTTAAGGGTGGATGCTGCCTAAGGGATGTACTGTGAGCGTATAGACCCGACTAGCACTGGTGTGCAATTGCACATCCCCTGGTTGGGCTCCGTGGTGGGTGGTGCGGTCGGGTCCGAATCTCAATTTTCCCCAACATGGATATAAAAAATTCTTCGTCAATCGTCAACGTTCCGCTGTCAACCGCTAATGAACACACCGATACACAATTTGCACACATGAATGCCCGATTCTTCATTATCCACTCCATTGAAGGTAACCTTAATGAAACATCGCCATTTTTAATTCACAAATGTATCACTGACAATGTAGGAGAAGTCAAAAAAGTTAAAAAATTAAGATCTGGAGACCTATTAGTAGAAGTATCCAACAATAGACAAGCCTGCAAAATCATGAAAATAAAAAACCTTGGCCTAAAAACTGTTACAGTGACACCTCACACCTCCCTAAACATCTCCCGAGGAGTCGTATCAGAACCCGACCTTTTGCACTGCTCTGAAGCTGAAATACTTGAAAACCTAAGAGATGAAAAAGTATGCGCTGTGCGTCGAATCACTATTCGGCGCAATACTCAAATAATCAATACTAAACATATTATCCTAACTTTTCAGTCTCCCACTATTCCATCTCATATTAAAGCCGGCTACCTACTATGTCCCGTAAGACCATATATACCAAATCCCATCCGTTGCTTCCAGTGCCAAAAGTTCGGTCATACTAAAACCTCCTGTCGTGGGTCACCTGCCTGTGCGCGTTGTGGTGCTTCTGACCACGACAGTGAGACATGCTCTGCAGCTCCAAAATGTGTAAATTGTAAAGAAGAACATCCTTCATACTCCAGATCTTGCCCGAAATGGGCGTTTGAAAAAGAAATCCAGTCCCTACGTGCCTCTCAAAGAATCTCATATCCCGAAGCCCGTAAGTTAATAGAAAGCCGGACACCAAAACCTGGTTTATCTTATGCAGCTGCAACAAAATCAACCAAAACAATAGCAACCCTAACTGAATTACCAAAATCTGTACCTGTCTCATTTCCTTCTGTAACAGCACAAACATCTAAACAATCGACTTTCAATCAAACTAAATCCTCCACGTCTTCACAAAAAAATATATTAAAGAAGAACTCTCAAAATGTTAACTCCACCCGACCACAAATAAAAAAGTCTTCTGTCTACCGAACAAAGTACAACAAACCCAAAATCAAACATGTCCCACCACAACGCCCTATAGATGACACTATCCTACACTTGGACCCTTCTGACTCAGAAATGTCAGATCTTCCCATGGATGATGACGACATTCCTAGCACCCCTCTCAAGCCTACGGGGATTAAGAGCAAGATGAGCATCATCCCAAATACATGATTATGGCTCTGCTGCTATCCTGGAACTGCCACGGTTTCCTAAATAAAAACGATGACCTCAAAACATTAATTTACGATCACAATCCCGCTTGTATTGCCCTGCAGGAAACTTTCCTTAAAACTAATAGACACACAAACATCCGTAACTACACCATCCTACGCAAGGACAATGAAATCAATGATAAGGCCACAGGTGGAGTTGCCCTATTAATTAACAATAGCTATCCTCACACTATGGTCAATCTTAACACAAACCTCCAAGCAGTTGCCTCTCGTATTCAATTAAAACAACTCACAACAGTATGCAGTATATACCTCCCTCCTAGTGAAGTAATAAGCCAAACATCCCTCAATAGTCTCATCCAGCAACTTCCTCCTCCTTTCATCCTCCTTGGTGACATGAACGCTCATAGTCCTTTGTGGGGAAGCAAGGACACCAACAATAGAGGCCTTCAAATAGAGCAACTTCTCACTGACTTCTCCCTTTGCTGCATGAATAATGGCGACAATACTTACTTTCACTACCCAACTAAAACTTTCCATGCAATAGACCTCGCCATCTGCTCTCCTCCAATCCTCCCGCTGTATAACTTCTCTGTATCTGGTAATTTACATAACAGTGACCATTTTCCGATCATTCTCTCACCTTTGTATCAGAATCCAAACCAAACTTCAAAAATACCCAGATACATTCATGAAAAAGCAGATTGGCAGGCTTTCACCTCACTGTCAACAATATCACCAAATATCATAGAAGGCACTATTGATGAGGTCGTTGAAACAATAACTACCACCATAATTAAGGCAGCAGACCATAGTATTCCGAAATCGGGCACAAGCTGTCGCAGAAATAAAAAACCGTGGTGGAACGAGGCATGCACCCTGGCAAAAAAGCAGCAGCAGAAAGCCTGGGGTACCTTCCGCCGATATCCCACAACAGAAAATCTTATAGCTTTTAAAAAAGCAAAAGCAGTCGCCCGCAGGGTGAGGCGGCAATCCCAAAAGGAATCATGGATGCAATATGTCTCCAGCATTACAACATCAATTTCTAGTAAGGAGCTATGGACCAAAACAAAAAGAGCTATGGGAATATACAACAACCATACCATACCCTGCCTTTCCATCAATAACAAAATTATCTCTGATACCACAGACATTGCAAATACCATCGGCGAAACATTGGCTCTATCCTCTTGCAGCACCTCTTACTCAAATACCTTTTATACCCATAAACTGCAATCTGAACGGCAAAAACTAAATTTTAAAACCTCCTTGCAGCTCTCCTACAATAGTATGTTTACAATCCATGAACTTACCAATCAACTCAGACAGTTACCGAATACTTCTCCTGGTCCTGATGGTATCACATATGAAATGCTAAAACACCTTTCTCATGATTCCCTGTCAAATCTACTTAAGCTTTTTAATAGAATCTGGAACGAACATACCTTTCCTTCCTCCTGGAGGAACGCCATAGTCATACCTTTTCCAAAACCCGGAAAAGACACTTCCAATCCTAATAACTACAGACCCATAGCCCTTACTAGTTGCCTTTGCAAACTGCTGGAGAAAATGATCAATGCACGCTTAGTTTACGTTTTAGAAACAGAGGGCCATATACACCCCTACCAAAGTGGCTTCCGCAGGGGCAGATCAACTGTTGACAATATACTATATCTAGAAACTCAAATTCGTAACGCTTTCTTACGACGGAACCACTTAATATCTATTTTCTTTGACATAGAAAAGGCATACGACAAGACCTGGAGATATGGTATCCTCCGGGATCTCCATAATCTAGGCTTCCGTGGCAACCTTCCAATCTTTATCCAGAACTTCCTTTCACTTCGAAATTTCAGAGTACAAATAAATGGCATTCAATCTAATAGTTTCGTCCAAGAAGAGGGCGTCCCTCAGGGCTCTGTCTTAAGTGTTACCCTCTTTTCAATAAAAATCAATAACATTCTCACTCAACTACCTCCATCTGTACACGGAAGCCTATACGTCGATGACCTTCAAATTTCTTGTCAAGGAAAGGACATGCGTTACATTGAGCGTCAGCTCCAAAACACCATTAATCGCATCCTAAAATGGTGTACCACAAACGGGTTTAACATTTCAGCAGAAAAGACTGTCAGCACGCACTTTTGTCGTTTACGTGGGATCCATCCCGATCCTGAGCTCTATGTGGGTAGCTCAAAACTAGAAATACGTGACTCCACAAAATTTTTAGGGATATACTTCGATAAGAAACTGACATTCACAAATCATATCTCATATATCCGCAACAAGTGTGAAAAGGACCTAAATATCCTAAAGGTATTAACCAACACTTCTTGGGGAGCGGAGCGTGACGCCCTGTTGCGGATCTACCGTGCAGTAATTCGTTCCAAAATCGATTACGCCTGTGGTATATATGGATCTGCTTGCAGGTCAACAATAAAAAAACTTGACACAGTGCATCACACCGCACTACGCATTTGTTCCGGAGCTTTTAGAACATCACCCATTCAAAGTCTTTTTATCACTTGTCATGAGCCTTCTCTCACCCACATCCGTCACAAGCTGTCATTAAACAACTATTTTCGCATCCTTTCTCATCCATCCCACCCATTGAAGGACTCTATTTTGGACACTCGCCTGGACCGTCTGTACGGAAATCGGCCCTCATGTACTCCTCCCTTTGGACTAAGAATGCGTAGGAGCCTTGTTGGTACCCAACTGGAGAATGTCAAAGTCTCTCCTTGTTCCCTTCATGAAATCCCGCCATGGACTACACTGCAGACGTCGTACCTCCAACCTTTCAATGGCTTCACAAAACAGGATACAGACCCAAAAATTTATCAACAGTTGTTCCAAGATCACCAAAACACATATAAGAAATATAAAGAAATATACACTGATGGTTCAAAATCTGATAATTATGTTGGCTTTGCCTTTGTCGAAAATAACCATACCTGCAGCTATACTCTTCCTCCGTTCTGTTCCATATTTACAGCTGAATTACTGGCCATCCATGAAAGCCTTTTATACATTTCTAGAATGAAGACCAACAGATTTACCATCTACTCTGACTCCCTCAGTGTACTAGAAAATCTACAATCAGGCTCCACTACTCATAGCTATATTACTAAAGTGCTACGCATGCACGAACAGCTGACAAATCGTGGGTACGACATTCTCCTCTGCTGGGTACCCAGTCATACTGGGATACCGGGTAATGATAAGGCGGACACATTAGCCAGGCATGCTACAATCCCGTATACTGGCTATCTCGCATACGAGGATATAAAGTCTGGCATTTCTAGCATAATAAAAAGCAGTTGGATCAATAAATGGGCAGGTGAAACCGAAAACAAACTGCATTCTATCCGAACTGATCTCACTCATTGGCCATCCCTTTCATATCGAAAGCAGGATGTTATATTAACTCGTCTCCGCATTGGTCACACGAGACTCACCCACAGACACCTACTCCTGGGTGAACCTGCTCCAGAGTGTTCACATTGTCATACTCACCTTACCATTCGTCACATTTTAACTTCTTGTACAGCTTTTAATAATTTTTACCAAATATTTTTTAACTGTACTCATCCCAAACTTGACGATTTATTGGGTGAAACCCCTCACTGTAATTTATTTTCATTTCTTCGACGTATCAATCTGTTTTACTCAGTGTGAAATATACACCTTTCTCTGACTGGTATCTGGATGGGAGCCCCCATCCAGATGTCCTTGGCTCACTTTTATCTACTTTTTACCTTTCTACAATTAGATTTTATCAGTTTTAGACCTTACGGATTTTAGCTTTACATGTTTTATACAACAACTTTTACGCGAAAGCGTTATTTTATTCTAAATACACATAGTCTGGCGCAGTATGTCCTTTCTGGACCTTGTGCCATTAAACACCAACCAACCAACCAACCAACCATTCAATGGCTTCACAAAACAGGATACAGACCAAAAAATTTATCAACAGTTATTCCAAGATCAGAAACACATATAAAAAATATAAAGAAATATACACTGATGGTTCAAAATCTGATAATTATGTTGGCTTTGCCTTTGTCGAAAATAACCATACCTGCAGCTATACTCTTCCTCCGTTCTGTTCCATATTTACCGCTGAATTACTGGCCATCCATGAAAACCTTTTATACATTTCTAGAAAGAAGACAAACAGATTTATCATCTACTCTGACGCCCTCAGTGTACTAGAAAATCTACAATCAGGCTCCACTACTCATAGCTTTATTCCCAAAGTGCTACACATGCACGAACAGCTGACAAATCGTGGGTACGACATTCTCCTCTGCTGGGTACCAAGTCATACTGGGATACCGGGTAATAAGGCGTACACATTAGCCAGGCATGCTACAATCCCGTATACTGGCTATCTCGCATACAAGGATATAAAGTCTGGCATTTCTAGCATAATAAAAAGCAGTTGGATCAATAAATGGGCAGGTGAAACCGAAAACAAACTGCATTCTATCCGAACTGATCTCGCTCATTGGCCACCCCTTTCATATCGAAAGCAGGATGTTATATTAACTCGTCTCCGCATTGCTCACACGAGACTCACCCACAGACACCTACTCCTGGGTGAACCTGCTCCAGATTGTTCACATTTTCATACCATGGCAACAACAGCACCGGCCACGGAAGCTACCTGGGTCACGTGACGTGACGTCACTATTTCCGTCCTTTGTTTCTCGGGAGCTAGTGCCTAGAGGCCCTTTTGCTTGTGTTATTCTTTCGTTGGAGACCACGTTGTTTTTGCTTTTCTTAAAATAGTTTTAAATTGAAAATGCCAGATCGTTGCTGTGTGCCTGGTTGCTCGTCCAATTATGACAAAACTGGCAGATATATATCAGTATTTAAATTTCCTAAAGGGGAAAATGAAAAAAATCTGTGGATAAAAAAAATTCCGCGAAAAGACTGGTCACCATCCGCTAGAAGTGTCGTGTGTGCAGAGTATTTTGTGGAATCTGATATTATAAAGATTGATGAAATACCTGACAGAGAAGGTAAGATTTTAAAAATTCCAAGGAAATGTCCAAAACTGAGAGATGGTGCTTATCCTTCATTATTTAAAAACTGTCCAAAATACCTGACGGAAAATAAAATTCCTTTAAGACCAAGTAGAACTGAGAAGCTACAAAAATTGGATGATGCAAACTATCAGAAAGTTTTAGATGGTGATAAAATCAAAAGCTTCAATGATATGCAGAAAGAGATTGAGGTAAAAGTCGATAAATTTAATTTGCTTTTAAAGCCTATTGTGATAAATAATGATAATGAAGTGTTTTTGTTAAATATTAATTTTGTTTCGGCTCCAACTATTATATCAAGCATAAAAATCAATAGTGATATGAGTGTAAATATCTTTTTTGGTGATACAGCTGTTCCTCTTACTAAATTTCAAAGCATTTTAAATCACCCCGAAGACCTTCTTGTACGATGGAGTACCCTTGAAAATTTACTAAGTGCAGTAAAAAACCTCGAAGAAAATGCTTTACATGAATCCGTATTAAATGATAAAGAGAACTGTTTGAAACTATGGGGAAAATGCATCATTAAAAATGAGGAAAATGAAGTTTATAACAATAAACAGTTCATTCTAGAGCAGATGAAGTTATCTGATAAATCGAAAATGTCTCGAAGATACAGCAGTGATCTTCTGATATTTTGTTATTCTTTACTCATGAAGTCAGCATCATGTTATTCATTCTTATACGACAGTGGATTATTAGCAGTTCCTTCCATAAGCCATTTAAAAAAACTTACTAGTATTTTGATGCTTGACAATTAATTGAGTAGTGAAAGCACAAAACAATACATTCTAGGAAAATATAACAAGTTAAATGAAAATGATAAGGCGGTAAATCTTTTAATAGATGAAATTTATGTGAAGAAGAATATTGCATATAAAGGAAAGTCATTGTCAGGTTTTGCAGAAAATAAACTTGGATCTGAAGCAACAACTATTCAAGCATTCATGATTACTTCAATTTTTTCATCCTATAAAGAAATTATTGCACTTGTTCCTGTAAGCAATATGAATGCTGATTATTTATATACCTTGGTATGTAAAGCTCTACTAATTTTGGAAGAAGCTGGATTTATAGTTGTAGCTGTTGTTTCTGACAACAACAGAGTAAATCGGAATATGTTTCAAAAATTAGGGCATGTATCTAATTTTAGTCATGTTGACAACCCTGTAAATAAAATGAAAAAATTATATATATTATTTGATTCAGTACACCTATTAAAATCAATTCGCAATAATTGGATTAATCAATTAGATGTAGAAAAAACATTTTGCTGTCCTGATTTCGATGATCAGTCAAAATGTTTGAAACCAAAATTTTCTCATTTAAGAAAATTGTATCACATTGAAAAACTTTCAATTGTTAAAATGAGTCATAAACTGTCATTTAAAAACTTATATCCTTCAAGCATAGAAAAACAAAACGTAAAGTTGGCTGTAAACATCTTTCATGAGAGTAATATTGCTGCACTTCAGTTGCTTGGAGAAAAACATTCAATTTATAAATGGAAAGATACTGCTCAATTTCTCATTCTGATCAAAAAGTGGTGGAACATCATGAATATAAGTCACCTCAACAAAGGGTTATACCTCAACTGTGAAGACAGCAAGCCCTTTAAAACTGCTGAGGATGAAAGATTTATATTTTTAGAAAAATTTTCTCACTGGCTCGAACAGTGGAAAAGTATGAATCAAAAATCTCGCTGTGGATCCTTCACTGAAGTGACATTTTTTGCTCTATATCAAACCACAATTGCCATTACTGATGTAATGAAGCAATTGTTATCGAATGGCTCAGTGTTTATTTTAACTACTAAATTTCAGACCGATAAATTAGAAAACCGATTTTCTCAATATAGACAAATGTCTGGAGGAAATTATCATGTTTCTGTCCAGCAGATTTTGGAATCAGAACGGAAGCTAAAATTAAAATCTGTACTGCAAATTCATTCTAACAAATATGGAAACATCCCTCTGAGAAATTTTGTAACAGAATTTTCAGGAACCAGCCAAGAAGCAGTTTCAGACCAAGATGTTGACATCGAACCGTTTTCAGAAATAATATATGATAATGTTGATTTAGCCCAAATATCAGAAACCGAGGCTGAAATTTTAACATACATTGCTGGATATTGTGCAAGTAAGATAAAAACAAATTGTAACGGTTGTATTGACTTTTGTATCATGGAAAAAGAACTGCTAGTAGAAAATCAACATGGAACATTAGCTGAATCCAACTGTGCGTACCTTGATATAATAAATCGAGGTGGTTTAAAATATCCAACAGAACACATAATTTTGCTAGTTTCAGTTTCTTTTTTACTTTTCCAAAAGTTCATATCTCAGGAATACGAAGCTCACATTCTCCAAACACAGGGAAAACAGCACCGACTAACGACTAAAATTGTTCATTCGCATTTAAAATCCAACAGCATAGGATTTATAAATGAAAAATGTTCACAGTGTAACTGCCCTTATGAAATAATAGTATCATCTGTAATTAAAAGTTTTATGAATATATGTTTAAATAACTATGTGAAAAAATCTGATGAAAGAAAACTGAAAAAATTCAAGAAGTAATGTTCATATGGTATGTACTTAAATATGATATTTACGAATAATAATATATTAATTTTGGTTTTCACATTTTTATATAGTTCATTGTAAATAGATTTCATCTGTCTCAGTATTATTCTTAACTCCTGCACTAATAAAACATAGGTATATTTAAAGGATTAGTTTTACGTTTTCTTCAGAAAAGATTGGATTTGTTCTTACGCCGTTTTATGTGTCTGAATTATACTAAATGCCTACTTAAATATATAAATTTATTCAGTGAAGTAATAATGATTGTTTTGCTCAAGTACTATTGCCAGTTTTGGCAAAACAAAAGTGTTTAAAGATATATTTACATGTATATTTACATTTAATTTTTGGTAAGCTACGATAAAAATAGTTTATATGTCAAGAGTTTTTAACTGTGCTAGAATTGATCAATGTTTAATATGTGTTCTTCGGAAAATAAAGGTTGGATTTATTTTAATATTTTTCGTTTATATTGTTATACATGTACTTTAAGGATATACATGCTGTGCGCAAATTGTGAAAAAATATATTGCTCTAAATCTAAATAATATTTCATTCTTTACAAAGCCTTGAAAATACTATAATAAAGTGCTTTTATTATGTTTATTATTATAATTTCTTTAAGATAATAATTAAGAAGATAATTTATATTTATTCTATTAATTTAGGTTTTACTGTAACTGGTTAGGAGTATAACTGGAGTATAACATTTATAATCATGAATAAGATCGCTTTCATTATCTTTAAATATATTTTTGTAAATTTAAATAACATACTTTTCTTTATTTTCCTTCTTAGTGTGTCTTTGTTTATCTTTTTTAAGCATAAATTCATGTGTTTTTTTAATTAAATAATTAATGGAAGGTGTAGAAGACATAATACCTAAACTTTTCAGAAAATGTACACTAGTATATTATAGATAAATTAATTAAAAGCATGATAGCTTGTTCATAAACATTTTGCAATTTCAATTCAGAATTATCTCATTTAATGTTAATTTAGTAACTTGTCATGTCATCTCAGTTTAAGAATTAGATAGCATCTTTAAAACCATTGAAAAATATAAACGTTTTAAAGATTCTAAAAGCCGATTCGCCTGAGACTGCTAGGACGGAGGTCGTGACGTCAGCGGAAGCTTCCGTGGCCGGTGCTGTTGTTGCCATGGTCATACTCACCTTACCATTCGCCACATTTTAACCTCTTGCACAGCTTTTAATAAATTTTACCAAGCCTATTTTAAGTGTACTCATCGCAGCCTTGACGATATATTGGGTGAAACCCCACATTATAACCTCTTTACTTTCCTTCAACGTATTAATTTTCTTCATTTGTTGTGAAGTGTGCGCTCCTGACATACATCTGGATGGGAGCCCCCATCCAGACGACTCTTTTTATCTACATTTTACCTTTCTACAATTCGCTTTTATGGTTTTTAGCTTTTATGGATTTTACCTCTACTTGTTTTATACAACACCTTTTACCTGTAAAAGCCTTGTTTTTAATGTTTTACACCTTTTATTTAATATTTTACACATTGCCTGGCGCAGCATGTCCTTTTTGGACCTTGTGCCATTAAACACCAACCAACCGGTATCAGACTGTATAAAACTTAACGGGAGATATTTTATTTTTAAATAGATGGTAGCACCATTCAAATAAAGTGTTTACTCACGTAATAGTTGCACTTTTTTACCCCGTTTTTCTATTGCGAAAGTGCAGCTGCGGCTATTATGCGGGGAAATCTACTTCACAATATTGAACTCTCTAATGCTAAAACATTACTGGTATAAAAAAATACATTATAATGAAATTAGTAGTTTGCTAAATGTTTCCAGATAATGTGCTGCTTATTACATAGCCTTTCCGTCAGTTGCACTTAAGGCATTTTTCTTCTAATGGTAGTATTTTTATGGATATAAAATTCGCTAATAATATTTGAGAAAATTTGACAAAAAATTCAAATAACATAATTCATATAGATAACTCTCACTGAAGGTATCAGTAGCTTTATAGTTCGGGAAGAGCACAACTGATAATTTTCTATTTCCTAAATGAAGGTCAAATACACGACTGCCCCTTTTATGCGGAAAAAATATTTTGACTAATTTTGCTTCTTCAAAACGGGGTGCGACTATTACGCGAGGGCGACTATTAGGCAAATAAACACGGTACGTGTACTTATGATATGCATTTAGCAATTTTATTTCACTTTTTGACTTAGGTACAAAGAAAACTTTACAAATATTTATTTATATTACGAAGTAAGTTTTATAAAAGTCTCCTTTAGTGATTAAAACATGCATACTTTTAAAGATTCCCTGATTACTGCAAAACGCACACACAGACACATTCAGTCACAATAACCCTAAATGTTGTTTTTCCCTAGAAATCTTTTTATTTCGTGCTAGATAGATGACAAAAACCTTCAAAGGAATACATATATTGTACATGTGCTTGGTTTTATAAAATTTTCTTGAATAAAAAATAGTCACTTTTTTGTCCGGTTTCTTGAAATTAATACGACCTAGAGGGTACATAAGCAGGAAAAATAATAACATCTTAGGATATATTTAGTACAATATACCCTCAGGCCCAAGACTTTCTCCCTTTGGCAAAAAACTTTAGTGTGCTTAACACAATGACAGATATAAATATTTTTTGGGGGAGGGGCTAATGCTTAAAAAAAGTTTAATTGGTCTAATCTAGATTTTGACTTAAACAAAATGCAGAATAAAGCAAAATGTTATGCTAAAGCAATGCTATCCTTTTTCCTGGGAGGGGCTAATTTGTTTTAAAAAAAGCTCATTTTACCTAAACAAAATATAGAATAAAGTAAAATGTAAAAATGTCATTCAATGTCTTGTTCCGCAGTGGTCTACTCGCTAAACCCCGCTCCCATAAGACCACGGAAAGTGAAGCAGCCACCCTGACTTGACCAGTGCTAGGGAGGGTGAACACTGGACTGCTGTGGGACCGTGTACGCTAATGGGAGCAGGTGCACGTAAAATCCCGTCGTGACTACGATGCTCTGCATGTTTAAAATCTACTGGGAGGGGGGGGCGATTTCAGGTACTAAGTCTCTCATCTGGAATTGGTTCAAAATTAAGAGACCCCGAGCAAAGTCGGACTTCCTCCTACTGTGGTTCATTATATGGAAGCAGCTCCTCTTCGCAGTCGTATATGGAGGATCAGGTTCCGCTCCGCGTTTGCCAGAAAGCACTAGAAACAAAAAAAACAACTTGAAGCCATCTTTTTTTTTGGGGGGGGGGGGGTGAAGCCCCTCTAGTATCTGACACTGACGTAAGTCTATTCCTTTTGTAGAGCTATAGGCATCGCAGAGTTTTTGAACAGCTTTAAGAAAGCACCAGTGATAGTAAAAACTTGAAAAAGTTAACCTTTTACAGGCGAATGTTCCCAATTGGGAACATCAAATTAAAAATTATTGAAAAAGTAAATTTTATCAATATTGACTTGAAAAAGTTAGCGGATAAGGTTAAAAGTTGGCTTGATTTTTGGAAATAGAATTTGCATTTCTTTCATGAGTGGGAAACTGGAAAAAAACAATCATGAAAATAGCCATTTTCATAAATTTGTACAGAGCTATCTTGATACACCCCCATCCCTTTCAAACTTAATTCATATCTTTACTTAAATCTAAAATTAAATCTTTCATTATTTCTTAATATTTCACTTATTATTTAAACTACCGGGTGATCCAAACGTCAGGACAAACTTTAAAAATTAATAATTCGAAAACGAATCAAGATACAAAGGTACTGTTTTTCCCAAACGGATGGAAAAGAAACCGGGTTTTGTGTGGACACAAAACGAAAATAGTTCTCTTTGTGTCCAACAGATGGCAATGTCGGATTTATGATATAGGATTATGCAAAGCGATATAAAAGAGAGCAACTGGAGCAGGTAATGGTAGTCGAAGCTTATACGCATGGAAATGCTATCCATAGTTGAGAAAGCCCTCTTAGTCAAACTTTATTATAAGAACTAGAATCACTTATTTACTAAATTTAATACTATTATCAAAAATATTACGTAGGGGAAAGTTGGCCCAAAACGGGATAGGCGGGCAAAACGGGATTTTGAGCCTCGGAGCTTGACTGGTGGTGCTATTTCGTGGGAGACAGGCTAAACTGGTTTCCGATTGCAATGACAGTATTCTCAGTTGATCTCTCAACGCTAGCCACGTGTTTCGCAAAGAAATATTTTTTCAAAATTTTCAAGCGAGATTTTTACTTACTTTGAACTTTTTTGGACTGCAGAACAACTATCCTGGTGCTTCTCCGTCCTTCGGAACAATTCCGGTAAGTACTGTGTTTTGTTCATAGCTCTTTTAACAACAATTTCATGTATTTAAATATTGCTAGTGAGTGACGGTTCAGGGGCCAGCAATTTATGTTTTCAAAAGCTTCACGGTCGGGCAAAACGGGACACTTTTGGGGTGCCTAAAACGGGATACAACTTTGATGTGTCCCGTTTTACCCGACCATTTCCATTAAAGTTTTGGCAATGTGTTTAAGTTATTTTAATTGAAATAAGTAATTAATAAAAATATGTATAATCAATTACAACAACTGCAACATAACGAGGCCAGATCCGAAGGATCTTCAAGTTTAGTCATAGCATCTAAGAGTTTGCAGTCATCGCAACCACTAGAGACAGTATTGAATGAATCACCTAGTGATGGGGGCACCGATAACACTAGCACAAACGCTGGAGTTATCCAAGCGTCCACTTCAACAGGAAACAAAGGACTCGGGCTATACTATCGTCCTTCACTGCCATTTTCTATATCATCCAAAAAAATTCTACCTCCACCACGAGTGATTGGATCAAGACCTCAAAATAAACACGATAAGAGAAGAGGGAAAACAGCAATTATAACGGGAAGACCATATAAACTTGAGTTGGAAGAAGAAGAGCGTGAAAAAAAGGAACGAGAAAGAACTCAAAAGCTGAAAAAAAGGACTGCCAAAACAAGTCTCTTGAATGTCCCGAAGACAAAACAAACGAGGCGTAAAAGAAAACCAAGTGGAGATGCAGATAAAGTTTAAAAATACATATAAAGTTAAAAAATGTTACTCTGAACCTGAAAAAAAAAAAAAACCACTATCATCATTTGTAAAAAACGAAGAAAATGGACCTAACATAAGAAAACCTACAAAAAAAATCATCAGTTAGCAAAGGTTGGACGTCTCCTCTTCAGAAGATGAAGCATGTATTTTTTGCAACGCTCTGTATCTTGAATCGAAATCTGGAGAAGGCTGGGTACAATGCTCGAGCTGCAAGGGATGGGCCCACGAAGCCTGTTCCAAAGCAGAAGAAGAAGACGACACATTTTTATGCGATTTCTGTGTTATATAATTTTTCAAATTTACAATTAAAAAGTTTCTTTCTATAAAAACGCAGCCTATTTTTGTTCTAAAAACTAAATCAAAAGTAAAATCAGCAAAAACTTAATAACATACAAATCCCTATCCCGTTTTACCCACTCTTGGTAGGGTAAAACGGGATCGTGTAAGACTTTGTGAAACCAGTATTTTTCACATAAATATTATTGAACGAATGTGACAAAGGTATTTTAAGTAGTTGAAAAGGTGTATACTTTTAAATGACGTCTAACTTTGGAATGTTCCTTGTACACAATAAGAAATAAAAAGAATAAATAAGCTATCCCGTTTTGGGGTACTTTCCCCTAATACTAAAAAAAAGTATCAGCAAGTAAGCAAAATAAAAGCAATGTGTAAGCAAAATGCTATGTACTCATGAAATTCACCATATACTGCTTCATATTACATGCAACACTCAAAACACTTTTTTTCTTGTGAACTTTCGCAGTCGGTCAGTTATGCACAGTAAATAAAGCTGATCACCCATTAAACTCATAATATATTAAAGGCAAATTTAAATGTATTTATATTTTCTTAGCTGTAAAAAATACTCATACTGATAAACATTTAGTATGCATCAATACATAAACTATAGGGAAGCGAAAATAAAAAATAAACTTTCTAGAACAGCAATACAAGGAAATTGAAACAAGTACTAAAAGGAGTAAAACTACTATCAGCTGATTAACAATATAAGGGAAGATTTACATTCAAACGGAATGTGTTATACAAATAAGGATGCCGTGCTCCTCTGAATGAAAAGAATAATATCTTGGTGAGATGGATGAAATATTTTAGGGATGTGCTCCATGGTAAAAAGATATTAAAATGTATTATTTATGGGCATATATATCAATGTATTAGAAGCAGACTTACGTTTATCAAGATTAAACAAAAGATTAACGAACAATTTTGTAACTAAATTTAATCTTTTTAGCGAAACAGAAGCAAGAATGAAACTTGTACAGATCGAATTTAAAAGGGGCCTAATACAATTTCCATTCTTGGCTGGTTATTCGTCCATTTTTCCAGTGCAAATATTTGCTTTTTTCTCAGAAAGATTAGTAAAACTTATAAATTGCCGGAATCTGTAAAAAGAGAACGAAATTTCTCGTAAAATTTTTAAATGTATGACATTTAAATGCTGTCTATGTCTGTATGTTTACCACAAAGCGGTAGGTTTGTAAGTTGGGGAAGATCTCTTCACTAATGCATTTTCAAGCACATTAATGATTAATTTTTGTAAGAGGAAAACCATTAAAAATTCATGTACTCATAAGAATGTGTGCCTCAGTTAATACAACCTGACGTGCAGAGTTCCTGTATGAAGAACCAGTAGCTCTAATAGAATTGCACAAATGTCAGTATACTTCATGAGACGTAAATTCAGTGGCAGACTTTATCAATGACGCGCAATTTTTTATTTATGTTGGGATTTTGTCCTCCAAGAAATCCCAGTTAATTCACCGAGATAAATTTCTAATAAAATTAATAACTGTTA
>JAWZYV010016086.1:0-38371 GCA_038373885.1 Cheiracanthium punctorium | reverse complement strand
TACCGTTCTATCTATCTTGACGAAAATTGGTACGTAGGGATATTTGAACACGGAGAATATTTTTACGCAATCCATTTTGCCATAACTTGCCGCAAGGTGGCGCTGAAGAGCGTCGGGTTCTATTCCGTCGGACCGCTTGCTGTGAAAATACCGTTCAACAGATTCCGATGAAAATTGGTACTGACGGATATTTGCGCACGGAGAACGCTTTTGCGCTATCCGTTTTTCTGTAACTTGACGCTAGGTGGCGCTGCAGAACGACGATTTCTATTCCGTTCAACTGCGTGCTACGAAAATACCGTTCAAGGGATTTTGACGAAAATTTGTGCGCTTGGATATTGGAACACGGAGAATATTTTCACACTATCCATTTTCCTCTAGGCGGCGCTGCAGAGCGTCGAATTCTGTTCAACCGCTCGCTGTGAAAAAAACGTTCGATCGATCTTGACGAAAATTCGTACCTAGGGATATTTAAACACGGAGAATATTTTTACGCAGTCCATTTTGCCATAAATTGCCGCAAGGTGACGCTGAAGAGCGTCGGGTTCTATTCCTTCGGACCGCTTGCTGTGAAAATACCGTTCAACAGATTCCGATGAAAATTGGTACGAACGGATATTTGCGCACGGAGAACGCTTTTGCGCTATCCGTTTTTCTGTAACTTGACGCTAGGTGGCGCTGCAGAACGAAGATTTCTATTCCGTTCAACTGCGTGCTACGAAAATACCGTTCAAGGGATTTTGACGAAAATTTGTGCGCTTGGATATTGGAACACGGAGAATATTTTCACACTATCCATTTTCCTCTAGGCGGCGCTGCAGAGCGTCGATTTCTATTCCGTTCAACTGCGTGCTACGAAAATACCGTTCAAGCGATTTTGACGAAAATTTGTGCGCTTGGATATTGGAACACGGAGAATATTTTCACACTATCCATTTTCCTCTAGGCGGCGCTGCAGAGCGTCGAATTCTGTTCAACCGCTCGCTGTGACAAAACCGTTGGATCTATCTTGACGAAAATTCGTACCTAGGGATATTTAAACACGGAGAATATTTTTACGCAGTCCATTTTGCCATAAATTGCCGCAAGGTGGCGCTGAAGAGCGTCGGGTTCTATTCCGTTGGACCGCTTGCTGTGAAAATACCGTTTTTGATGAAAATTAGTACGCATGGACATTTGAGGACGTACGATAGTTTTAGATTAGCCGTTCTGCTTAAACTCGACGCTAGACGGCGCTGCAGCGCATAAACTTCTATGCCGTTGGACCGATCGGCATACAATTTTTTATAATTGCACATTTGAGAGAGAAGAATATATTCTCTGTTACTTTTGATCTTAATCACCACTAGGTGGCGCTGCAGCGCATCAACTTCGATACCGATGGGCCGACCGCTATAAAAATTTTATACTGACACATTTGAGCATGGAGAATACACTCTGACTTCATTTAGGTGTTACTCACTACTAGGTGGCGCTGCAGCGCATCAACTTCGATACCGCTGGGCCGACCGCTATAAAAATTTTATACTGACACATTTGAGCATGGAGAATATACTCTGACTTCATTTAGATGTTACTCACTACTAGGTGGCGCTGCAGCGCATCAACTTCGATACCGCTGGGCCGACCGCTATAAAAATTTTCTACTGACATATTTGAGCATGGAGAATATACTCTGACTTCATTTAGATGTTACTCACTGCTAGGTGGCGCTGCAGCGCATCAACTTCGATACCGCTGGGCCGACCGCTATAAAAATTTTATACTGACACATTTGAGCATGGAGAATATACTCTGACTTCATTTAGGTGTTACTCACTACTAGGTGGCGCTGCAGCGCATCAACTTCGATACCGCTGGGCCGACCGCTATAAAAATTTTATACTGACACATTTGAGCATGGAGAATATACTCTGACTTCATTTAGATGTTACTCACTACTAGGTGGCGCTGCAGCGCATCAACTTCGATACCGCTGGGCCGACCGCTATAAAAATTTTCTACTGACATATTTGAGCATGGAGAATATACTCTGACTTCATTTAGATGTTACTCACTGCTAGGTGGCGCTGCAGCGCATCAACTTCGATACCGCTGGGCCGACCGCTATAAAAATTTTATACTGACACATTTGAGCATGGAGAATATACTCTGACTTCATTTAGGTGTTACTCACTACTAGGTGGCGCTGCAGCGCATCAACTTCAGGACTATGCAGCGGATCGTCATGAAAATTCATAGCGGCGGATCTCTAAACCTTACTCTGCCCCTTTTAGAGTGTAGGGAAGGGCTTTAAGAGCCTTTGAACACCAGAACGCGCAAAAGAATTTCCAAGAGAATTTCTGTGTGTTCGCGTGTTCCGATGGCTTCTGTTCGTGTTCAGAGGGCAAGTTTTAAAATCCTATGACGCTGGAAAAAGTTTCAAAGTTCCGAAAAAAAAATATTGCCGGATAACCGCGAAACTTTTCGAACGATGCCGTTTAAGTGTGGGGAAGAGCTTCATGAACCTCTGAACACCAGAACGTGCGAAAAAATTTTGCGTAAATTTCTGTGTGTTAGCGTGCTCCGATGGATTGCGTTCGTGTTCAGAAGGCAGGTTTTAATCCTATGACGCTGTAAAAAGTTTCAAAGTTACGAAAAAAAAAAACTTTGCCGGATAATCGCGAAACTTTTCGGACGATGCCTTTTAAGTGTAGGGAAGGGCGTCGAGAGCCTCTAAACACCAAAACGTGTGAAAAAAAATTTAAGCGAGTTTATTTTATCAAAGTTCAAATATAGTAGTACGAAGAAAAAATTTTGGAAGGACAAAAGTGCGAGACCACGATACCTCGAAATTAATGCGGAAAACTCCGGTCAAACAGCATATGATTTTCGAGGATTACGATTTTGCGCATCGTGGACATATTTGGCACCGGAAGTATCGGCGGAAGTCGACGTCGTTTCCGGCGGCCATTTTTTGTTGATGCAGCACTTTCGCGTTACATGTGGAGCAGGTGGTGTCTGTGAGAAGACAAGAGGATTGGGGTTTCGGCCTCTTTTCCGATTGTTTTCTCATACGGCTTGCAGTTTCAACTAACGGTCACCGTATGGGAATTGCAAGTCGTCGACAAGTCGATCGAGACTTTCTGTCTCGAATTGAAAAGACTTTGAGTGTCCGGCGCCCGACTGGCGCTCCACTCCTGCCTGCCCCGCAATCTCAGTCTTCCACGGCGAATCTTCCAGAGTCTCGGACTGAGTGCCGCAGTCTCTGAAGGAGGAGCGTGTTGAGATGAAGGGTTTTCTGCCCCTGCGTCCGACGCACAAACCGCTCGACGCCCACGTACGCAAACCTCCCGGCGCTGATGCCGGCGGGGACGTCGTGAGTTTCGAACTGCTACCGAACGCGATGACGAGAATCTCTCGCACGTGGTGATAAAACGTGGATCCCGCCGTCGCTGCGGGTCCGCGCCTCTCCCTTCGGAGAGGCGCGCCACGAGTTCGGGATTCGAGTGCACATGTGGACAGTGGGGACAGAAGCTACCCATCAAGTGGGAGTACGGTACTCATCTGAACGCTCTCTAAAGTCGGAAATCCCGTCTCAGTACAACCAGCAACGATACCGTATACCGTTCCGTAGCACGCCGCAATGTTCGTTGGGCCAGATGCGTGTAAGCAGGGTCGATACATCCTTCGGGACTAGCCCATGCGACGAATTAGGCCTAATACGAAAATGGAAGGCCATACCATGGCGCCGCCTAGATCTCGTGCGGCTCCCGTCTCTTTTTGGGGGCCTACCTCTGTAGGTGTGACGTGCAGGCGCTCCAACCCAAATCCCGTCTGTAGACCTATCACTGACGGGTCTTAGGTACTTGTCATGGTGTGTGTCGTACGGTAGAAGAGGCAGCACACATACTGCGAACTCATCATTGACGTGAAACACTTCATCCCTTTGCGACAGGAATGGGTTCGTGCGGTGCTTCTCGCTTGCACTCCATCCTCATGTCGCAAATTTTTTTTTTTTTACCTTTTCGTTCCTGTGTCCCGTGTTCCGTGACCTGGGACTGTGTTTTTTTACTCTGGCATGTGTTCTTGTTCGCCGTGTTCAGAAATTTGCGCTTTTAAAAGGTTGCCAATTTCTGTTCCCGGGGATTCGATTTCCTTCTTGCAATGTGGCCTCGTTCGCGCGTTTCTGGGATTTTTTTTCGCTTCTTGCATTCTTTTTTTCTTTCCAAATGCTCTAACATTTCCTTTTAATTATTTTGCTAGGTTTAATCCTTTTTCTTCCTCCTGCTTTCTTTGCACGAAAAGGCGATTCCCGAATATTGCAGAAGAAAAAACGGGAAAAAGAAAGAGGCGATATAAGTTACGCGAAAGTCGCAGGTACTTTTAGTCCACGTGTACAAAAATAAATTCTGCGAAATAGTCTTTAGTGTGCTTTCGTTCGCGTGTTTCAAAGTACGCGGATTCGAATTTCCTTAACATGTCTGTTTTGGGCGCGTTCTCATTTTTTTTTTTCTTTTCTTTTACTCTTCCCTTCTCCGATTCTGCAATAATAGAATTTATGGTTTATTTTTTCGAAGGTTTTCTTCCCTTGGGGTTTTTTCTCCACTTTTTTTTAAAATAAGTATATTGATTTCAAAGGAAAAGAAAACCTTCAAGAACGCTAACTCAAGAGGAGGGCTAATATACAATTTAAACCACAGTTTTAAAACAGCAAATATCTTTGGAAGAAACACCTTCCAAAGATATTATTTCCTCGCCCCACCCCGATTCTCCCACCCTCCTTAAACACGGCCTGCAGCGCGGCAATCGAACTGTCGGCAATGATGTCGGTTTCGAAAGCGCACAAACATTAAACTTTAGTATTACAAATTTGAACAGCTTGCCATATTAAAATGTTATTCGAAGAAAACCTTCCAAAACAACAAACTCACTCACCCGAATCAATAAACATTATCAACGTAATGATTTCTGAATTATCCACACAATGCATTCTTAGATGGCATACATTTAAAATTTAATCATACAATATAAACACAGTTTTAAAAATGGCAAATGTCTCTGGAAGAAAACCTTCCAAAACTCATGGCACGAACAAATACAAATTATTCTCGCATACGGGGCAGATAATGAAATGTAGTATGAATGTTATTGAAAAGAAGGAAATATTATTCAAAGAAAACCTTCGAAAGCTCAAGAGGATGGCTAATATACAATTTAAACACAGTTTTAAAACGGCAAATGTCTCTGGAAGAAAACCTTCCAAAGATATTTCCTCGCCCACCCCCAATTCTCCCACCCTCTTGAACGGCCTGCAGCGGCAATCGAACTGTCGGTTTCGAAGCGCACAAACATTAAACTTTAGTATACAATTTGAACAGCTTGCCATATTAAATGTTATTCGAAGAAAACCTTCCAAAACACAACTCACTCACCGAAACAAAACATTATCACGTAATGATTTCTGAATTATCACACAATGCATTCTTAGATGGCATACATTAAAATTTAATATACAATATAAACACAGTTTTAAAATGGCAAATGTCTCTGGAAGAAAACCTTCCAAAACTCATGGCACGAACAAATACAAATTATTCTCGCATACGGGGCAGATAATGAAATGTAGTATGAATGTTATTGAAAAGAAGGAAATATTATTCAAAGAAAACCTTCGAAAGCTCAAGAGGATGGCTAATATACAATTTAAACACAGTTTTTAAAATGGCAAATGTCTCTGGAAGAAAACCTTCCAAAGATATTTCCTCGCCCACCCCCAATTCTCCCACCCTCTTGAACGGCCTGCAGCGGCAATCGAACTGTCGGTTTCGAAGCGCACAAACATTAAACTTTAGTATACAATTTGAACAGCTTGCCATATTAAATGTTATTCGAAGAAAACCTTCCAAAACGCAACTCACTCACCGAATCAAAACATTATCACGTAATGATTTCTGAATTATCACACAATGCATTCTTAGATGGCATACATTAAAATTTAATATACAATATAAACACAGTTTTAAAATGGCAAATGTCTCTGGAAGAAAAACCTTCCAAAACTCATGGCACGAACAAATACAAATTATTCTCGCATACGGGGCAGATAATGAAATGTAGTATGAATGTTATTGAAAAGAAGGAAATATTATTCAAAGAAAACCTTCGAAAGCTCAAGAGGATGGCTAATATACAATTTAAACACAGTTTTAAAACAGCAAATGTCTCTGGAAGAAAACCTTCCAAAGATATTTCCTCGCCCACCCCCAATTCTCCCACCCTCTTGAACGGCCTGCAGCGGCAATCGAACTGTCGGTTTCGAAGCGCACAAACATTAAACTTTAGTATACAATTTGAACAGCTTGCCATATTAAATGTTATTCGAAGAAAACCTTCCAAAACGCAACTCACTCACCGAAACAAAAACATTATCACGTAATGATTTCTGAATTATCACACAATGCATTCTTAGATGGCATACATTAAAATTTAATATACAATATAAACACAGTTTTAAAATGGCAAATGTCTCTGGAAGAAAACCTTCCAAAACTCATGGCACGAACAAATACAAATTATTCTCGCATACGGGGCAGATAATGAAATGTAGTATGAATGTTATTGAAAAGAAGGAAATATTATTCAAAGAAAACCTTCGAAAGCTCAAGAGGATGGCTAATATACAATTTAAACACAGTTTTAAAACAGGCAAATGTCTCTGGAAGAAAACCTTCCAAAGATATTTCCTCGCCCACCCCCAATTCTCCCACCCTCTTGAACGGCCTGCAGCGGCAATCGAACTGTCGGTTTCGAAGCGCACAAACATTAAACTTTAGTATACAATTTGAACAGCTTGCCATATTAAATGTTATTCGAAGAAAACCTTCCAAAACGCAACTCACTCACCGAAACAAAACATTATCACGTAATGATTTCTGAATTATCACACAATGCATTCTTAGATGGCATACATTAAAATTTAATATACAATATAAACACAGTTTTAAAATGGCAAATGTCTCTGGAAGAAAACCTTCCAAAACTCATGGCACGAACAAATACAAATTATTCTCGCATACGGGGCAGATAATGAAATGTAGTATGAATGTTATTGAAAAGAAGGAAATATTATTCAAAGAAAACCTTCGAAAGCTCAAGAGGATGGCTAATATACAATTTAAACACAGTTTTAAAATGGCAAATGTCTCTGGAAGAAAACCTTCCAAAGATATTTCCTCGCCCACCCCCAATTCTCCCACCCTCTTGAACGGCCTGCAGCGGCAATCGAAACTGTCGGTTTCGAAGCGCACAAACATTAAACTTTAGTATACAATTTGAACAGCTTGCCATATTAAATGTTATTCGAAGAAAACCTTCCAAAACGCAACTCACTCACCGAAACAAAACATTATCACGTAATGATTTTCTGAATTATCACACAATGCATTCTTAGATGGCATACATTAAAATTTAATATACAATATAAACACAGTTTTAAAATGGCAAATGTCTCTGGAAGAAAACCTTCCAAAACTCATGGCACGAACAAATACAAATTATTCTCGCATACGGGGCAGATAATGAAATGTAGTATGAATGTTATTGAAAAGAAGGAAATATTATTCAAAGAAAACCTTCGAAAGCTCAAGAGGATGGCTAATATACAATTTAAAACACAGTTTTAAAATGGCAAATGTCTCTGGAAGAAAACCTTCCAAAGATATTTCCTCGCCCACCCCCAATTCTCCCACCCTCTTGAACGGCCTGCAGCGGCAATCGAACTGTCGGTTTCGAAGCGCACAAACATTAAACTTTAGTATACAATTTGAACAGCTTGCCATATTAAATGTTATTCGAAGAAAACCTTCCAAAACGCAACTCACTCACCGAAACAAAACATTATCACGTAATGATTTCTGAATTATCACACAATGCATTCTTAGATGGCATACATTAAAATTTAATATACAATATAAACACAGTTTTAAAATGGCAAATGTCTCTGGAAGAAAACCTTCCAAAACTCATGGCACGAACAAATACAAATTATTCTCGCATACGGGGCAGATAATGAAATGTAGTATGAATGTTATTGAAAAGAAGGAAATATTATTCAAAGAAAACCTTCGAAAGCTCAAGAGGATGGCTAATATACAATTTAAACACAGTTTTAAAATGGCAAATGTCTCTGGAAGAAAACCTTCCAAAGATATTTCCTCGCCCACCCCCAATTCTCCCACCCTCTTGAACGGCCTGCAGCGGCAATCGAACTGTCGGTTTCGAAGCGCACAAACATTAAACTTTAGTATACAATTTGAACAGCTTGCCATATTAAATGTTATTCGAAGAAAACCTTCCAAAACGCAACTCACTCACCGAAACAAAACATTATCACGTAATGATTTCTGAATTATCACACAATGCATTCTTAGATGGCATACATTAAAATTTAATATACAATATAAACACAGTTTTAAAATGGCAAATGTCTCTGGAAGAAAACCTTCCAAAACTCATGGCACGAACAAATACAAATTATTCTCGCATACGGGGCAGATAATGAAATGTAGTATGAATGTTATTGAAAAGAAGGAAATATTATTCAAAGAAAACCTTCGAAAGCTCAAGAGGATGGCTAATATACAATTTAAACACAGTTTTAAAATGGCAAATGTCTCTGGAAGAAAACCTTCCAAAGATATTTCCTCGCCCACCCCCAATTCTCCCACCCTCTTGAACGGCCTGCAGCGGCAATCGAACTGTCGGTTTCGAAGCGCACAAACATTAAACTTTAGTATACAATTTGAACAGCTTGCCATATTAAATGTTATTCGAAGAAAACCTTCCAAAACGCAACTCACTCACCGAAATCAAAACATTATCACGTAATGAACTCTGAATTATCACACAATGCATTCTTAGATGGCATACATTAAAATTTAATATACAATATAAACACAGTTTTAAAATGGCAAATGTCTCTGGAAGAAAACCTTCCAAAACTCATGGCACGAACAACAAATTACGCAAGATTATGTCAGAAAGAAGAGGAAATATTATTCAAAGAAAACCTTCGAAAGCTCAAGATACCTTCCAAAGATATTTGCTTGCTCCCCCCACACTTTGATTACTAGAATAATTCGTTTAAAACACAAAAGATTAAAATTTACCCTTGCCATGGGTATACTAAACCAAAGGGAAAACAATCATCAGAAACTCGACAACGTTCATACGTGTCGATCACTCATCCCCTCAGAAATGCGAAATTCATTCATCTCGACAATTTAAATTCACGGAACCATTGACAGTCAGCAGAGTGAGCTTCGCTGCCTTGCAAACTCCGAGAAATATAAAAACGCGAACATACGAGTATAGTTACCTTCCTTTCGTCTCGCACCATCCCCAAGCGCAGAAAAAAACACCGGCGCACTAATGTCAGGCAATTCTAAAAGCAAGCGTTCACATGCCACTCGTCAAAACCACCGTCCTCCGGAGGGAAAAAAAAAACAAGTCGGAAGTGGGGGATGTTCGCAGTGGCATGGCGTAAGGGGGGGGGCTCCCATACCAAGGCATGTGCCCCCCCCTGGATCCCCTGCTGCTGCCTACTTTGATTATTAGAATAATTCGTTTAAAACACAAAAGACTTAAAATTTACCCTTGCCATGGGTATACTAAACCAAAGGGAAAACAATCATCAGAAACTCGACAACGTTCATACGTGTCGATCACTCATCCCCTCAGAAATGCGAAATTCATTCATCTCGACAATTTAAATTCACGGAACCGTTGACAGTCAGCAGAGTGAGCTTCGCTGCTCTTGCAAACTCCGAGAAATAAAATAACGCGAACATACGAGTATAGTTACCTTCCTTTCGTCTCGCACCATCCCCAAGCGCAGAAAAAACACACCGGCGCACTAATGTCAGGCAATTCTAAAAAGCAAGCGTTCACATGCCACTCGTCAAAACCACCGTCCTCCGGAGGGAAAAAAAAAAACAAGTCGGAAGTGGGGGATGTTCGCAGTGGCATGGCGTAAGGGGGGGGCTCCCATACCCAGGCATGTGCCCCCCCCTGGAATCCCCTGCTGCTGCCTAATTTGATTATTAGAATAATTCGTTTTAAAACACAAAAGATTAAAATTTACCCTTGCCATGGGTATACTAAACCAAAGGGAAAACAATCATCAGAAACTCGACAAACGTTCATACGTGTCGATCACTCATCCCCTCAGAAATGCGAAATTCATTCATTCTCGACAATTTAAATTCACGGAACCATTGACAGTCAGTCAGCAGAGTGAGCTTCGCTGCCTTGCAAACTCCGAGAAATAAAATTAACGCGAACATAACGAGTATAGTTACCTTCCTTTCGTCTCGCACAATCCCCAAGCGCAGAAAAAAACACCGGCGCACTAATGTACAGGCAATTCTAAAAGCAAGCGTTCACATGCCACTCGTCAAAACCACCGTCCTCCGGAGGGGAAAAAAAAAACAAGTCGGAAGTGGGGGGATGTTCGCAGAGGCATGGCATAAGGGGGGGGGGGCTCCAATACCCAGGCATGTGCCCCCCCCTGGATCCCCTGCTGCTGCCTACTTTGATTATTAAGAATAATTCGTTAAAACACAAAAGATTAAAATTTACCTTGCCATGGGTATACTAAACCAAAGGGAAAAACAATCATCAGAAAACTCGACAACGTTCATACGTGTCGATCACTCATCCCCTCAGAAATGCGAAATTCATTCATCTCGACAATTTAAATTCACGGAAACCATTGACAGTCAGCAGAGTGAGCTTCGCGCTGTCTTGCAAACTCCGAGAAATAAAATAATAACGCGAACATACGAGTATAGTTACCTTCCTTTCGTCTCGCACCATCCCCAAAGCGCAGAAAAAAACAACCCGGCGCACTAATGTCAGGCAATTCTAAAAGCAAGCGTTCACATGCCACTCGTCAAAAACCACCGTCCTCCGGAGGGAAAAAAAAAAACAAGTCGGAAAGTGGGGGATGTTCGCAGTGGGCATGGCGTAAGGGGGGGGGCTCCCATACCCAGGCATGTGCCCCCCACTGGATCCCCTGCTGCTGCCTAATTTGATTATTAGAATAATTCGTTAAAACACATAAAGATTAAAATTTACCCTTGCCATGGGTATAACTAAACCAAAGGGAAAACAATCATCAGAGAAACTCGACAACGTTCATACGTGTCGATCCACTCATCCCCTCAGAAATGCGAAATTCATTCATCTCGGACAATTTAAATTCACGGAACCATTGACAGTCAGCAGGAGAAGTGAGCTCTCGCTGCCTTGCAAACTCCGAGAGAAATAAATATACAGCGCGAACATACGAGTATAGTTTACCTTCCTTTCAGTCTCGCACAATCCTCCAAGCGCAGAAAAAAACAACCTGGCGCACTAACTTGTCAAGGCAAATTCTAAAAGCAAGCGTTCACATATGGCCACTGCGTTGCAAAACGACACCGTCCTCCGGAGGGGAAAAAAGATAACGAAGGTCGGGAAGTGGGGGATGTTCGCATGAGGCATGGCTATAAGGTGGGGGGTGGGGGCTGCCAATACCCAGGCATGTGCCTCACCCCCCCTGGACTCCCCTGCTGAGGTGTACTGGTGGTGGCTATGAGCTATCTTATGGATTTTAGATATTAATTCGTTAAACACAGAAGATTAAGAATTTACCCTTGCATGGGTGATTAATACTCAAACCATTAAGGGAGAAACAATCAGTCAGAAACGTCGACAAGTTCTATTACAGGTGTTACGTGTCGATCACTCATCCCTCAGAAATGCGAAATTCATTCATCTCGACATATGGTATATATTCGGGAACCATTGACAGTCAGGCAGAGTGGAGCATGCGGCGTGCCTTGCAACACTCTGTAGAAATAAAATAACGCGTAACATACGAGTATAGTTACTTTCCTATCGTCTCCGCACATGCCCCAGCAGCGCAGAAAAAACACCTTGCCCGCACTTAATGTCAGGCAGATTCTAAAAGCGGGCATGCGTTCACTGCCATCGTCGTCAAAACCACCGTCCCTCCGGAGGGAAAAAAATTCAAGTCTTAAGTGGGGATGGTTCGCAGGACTGCAGGCGTAAGGGGGGGCTCCACCATCCCAAGTTATGTGCCCCCCGCCCTGGATCCCCGTGATTATTTACTTTGATTATTATGAATAATTCTTTAAAACACCAAAAAGATTAAAAATTTACCCTTGCCTATGGGTATACTAAACCAAAACCTATTAATACAGGGAAAACAATCATCAGAAACTCGACAACGTTCATTACATATCAATCACTCATCTCCTCGGAAATGTGAAATTCATTCATTTTGACAATTTAAATTAATGGCACCATTCACAGTCAGTAGATTGAGCATCGATTGCCTTTGCAAACTCCGAGAAATAAAATAAAATAACTCTGAGCATCCCAGTAGTTACCTTCGATTTCGTCTCCCACCATCCCCAAGCGCAGAAAAAAACACTCGCACATTCTTTTTTCATTTTACTTTTTATTAAATTGGCTTAAGGAAAAAAAATTAACTTAAAATTCATTAAAAGGCAGTGGCTAACCAGTCTGCGATAAAATTTTCTTATTGTCTCCATTTCAAAGAGTACACTTCGAATATGAACGATTTTCTGTTGATTCACGCTTGTACAGTCGGTAGAGCATGCGGCTCGAGAAACTGGCAGTCTTGCGTTCGAATCTGCCTTCTGCCGAGTGAGGCAGGGGGGGAGGGGGGGGGTTGGGGGCGGTGGGGGGGGGTGGGGGGGTGGGGGGGTACGGCTAAGGACAAAAAATACACCCACACATCACTCATCAAAATTTTAAATTCCAGTGGGAAAAAAAAAAAAAAAAAAAATAAAAAAAAAACTCAAACAATTGTTCATGCGTTCTTCCAAAAATGAATAAACATTTAATATTGATAAAAACTGTTTTACATTGCACATTAAATTTTAATGTACATTAAATATTTAATGGGGGTACGGCTAAGGACAAAAAAATACATCCACACAATCACTCATCAAAATCTAAATTAAAAAAAAAAAAAAAAAAAACAATGTTCATTGCGTTCTGTCTAAAAAATGGAATAACATTTAATATGTGTAAAACTGTTTACAATTACGTACATTAAATTTTTAATGTTTGTTCTGCCATTCAAGAATTAATTAAGTGATGATACTTTGATCCCGTTGTGGTGCCTTTTGTTTTGGATTAAATCTCTTCTGGAAACGGCGTGGAAACTTTTTGCTTTTAAACGATTTTGCATCAGCTCTGGAATTTTTAGACTGCCGCATTGAGCCTCGAACCCACGACTCAATGCATGCCTCAAACCCAGGCCGCATTGAGCCACTTAACCCACGAATGTGGCCGTCGTGTGTGTTCGATTCCCAGCTGTGGAATTTTTTCGCATAGATGGTAAAAAAATAAAATCAGCCTAAACACTCGATATTGCCTAATAACTTGAAAGGTTGAGGACGGCTTAAGGACAAAAAATACATCCTCACACATCACTCATGAAAATTTATAAATTCCCAGTGGAAAAAAAAAAAAAAAACAAACTCAACAATGTTCATTGCGTTCCTTCTCTAAAAATGAATAACATTTAATATGGTAAAACTGTTTTACATTGTACATTAAATTTTAATGTTTGTCTGCCATTCAAGAAATTAATTAAGTGATGATACTTTGATCCCGTGTGTTGCCTTTTCTTTTGGATTAAATCTCTCTTCTGGAAACTTTTTGCTTTTTAAACGATTTTTGCATCAGCTCTGGAATTTTTAGACTGCCGCATTGAGCCTCGAACCCACGACTCAATGCATGCCATCGAACCCAGGCCGCAATGAGCCACTAACCCACGAATGTGGCAAGTCGTGTGTTCGATTCCCAGCTGTGGAATTTTTCGCATAGATGGTAAAAAAATAAAATCAGCCTAATACACTCGATATTGCCTAATAACTTGAAAAGGTTAGAGGACGGCTAAGGACAAAAAAATACATCCACAACATCATCATCATCAAAATTTAAATTCCAGTGGGAAAAAAAAAAAAAAAAAAAAACAAAAAAAAAAAAAATAACAACACAATGTTCAATGCGTTCTTCTAAAAAATTGAATAACATTTAATATGGTAAAACTGTTTACATTGTACATTAAATTTTAATGGGGGGTACGGCTTAAAGGACAAAAATTACATCCACACACATCACTCATCAAAATCTAAATTCCAGTGGAAAAAAAAAAAAAAAAAAAAAAAAAACTCAACAATGTTCATGCGTTCTTCTAAAAAATGAATAACATTTAATATGGTTAAAACTGTTTACATTGTACATTAAATTTTAATGTTTGTCTGCCATTCAAGAATTAATTAAGTGATGATACTTTGATCCCATGTGTGTGCCTTTTGTTTTTGGATTAAAATCTTTTCTGGAAACGCAGTGGAAACTTTTTGCTTTTTAAACGATTTTGCATCAGCTCTGGAATTTTTAGACTGCCGCCATTGAGCCCTCGAACCCACGACTCAATGCATGCCTCGAACCCAGGGCCGCATTGAGCCACTAACCCACGAATGTGGCAGTCGTTGTGTGTTCGAATTCCCAGTTGTGGAATTTTTCGCATAGATGGTAAAAAATAAAATCAGCCTAAACACTCGATATTGCCTAATAACTTGAAAGGTTGATAGAAACACTTTCTAAAATATGTTATAAATTCCGCAGCGTAACGGAGTGTTGTCACGAATTAATTGTTTCATCTGTTTCCATCTGTGGTTTTGCAGAGGAAGATGATAAATGTCAACGGTTCTAATGCGAGAAATTTCATCTGGGAATCGTCCCAGAGTAGCTACAGTCGTAAAGCACCCCGCACGTTATGCTCGGCATACATGGGTTCGATTCCTAGCTCTGGAATTTTTTGGACTGCCCGCATTGAGTCTCGAACACACGACTCAATGCATGCCTCGAACCCACGCCGCCATTGAGCCTCTAACCCAGGAATGCTTCAGTCGTGGGGTTCGATTCCCACAGCTCGAATTTTTCGCATATGTTGGTAAAAAAATAAAATCAGCCTAAAACACTCCAAAATTGCCTAATAAAATTTGCACGTTTTATGATTTACATTAGCATAGTTTAGAGTCTGTCGGCTTATCAAAAACCAGTTATAAATTGATTCATTAGGGTTTTTTTGGGGGGGTGTGTCATAACCCTCATGAATGAATTTTTTTGGCATACAAAATGTATATTCTTTTGTTACATTTATCAAACACACGTTGTACATATATATAGAGTTGTAGTAGTAGCCGTAACCCTCCCTATGAAAAAATTTCTGGCTACGCCCAATGATTACAATAGCTTAGTTACAATATCAGCTATCAAAATAAAGTTACAATAATTCAGTTATAAAAAATTTAAAAAATACAATGTAATGGAACATAAATTTAAATTTTTTAAAAATAGCTTTTTACCTTATAATGATATACACTAGCTGCGTTGACCCGCCCATTCTTCGAACAGTAAGAAACGGAAATATTTTCCTCACATGTGTAATTCGAATTAATTCCAGGGATGTGGAATCTAGAAAAGAAAAAATATTTTAATCTTGACTTAAAGTTGTGCATCATATGTACTAACATGAGATCATTGCACATATAATGACACAAAAAAATATTATGTCAGCGGCATTCGCTATCCAAAAAGTGAACAAGTTTTCACCGTTTTCAGTGAACTTCTCACTTTGAACAAATGTCTCATTTCACTAACTATGCTGTTTTTTAGGGTCACGTCTTCAGTAATAAATACTTCAGACACCTACATAAAACAGACACTTTTAAAAAAATTTTAAATTAACATCCACCCTCTCTTGCAGCCCTTTACAAAAAAGAAAAGAGATAAGACTGCGCTATTAATGAATGTCATTTTATCTCTCATCACCCCTTTATTGAAAAAATGCCGACATAATTTTTACATGCCATTTAAATACTATTAGTTTCACAACAGCTTTAAATCTTATTGTTACAATATTTTTGTAAAGCTATAAGAAATATGCATAACACATGTATTTCCCCTAAATAGGTTACATTCATTAAAATCTCCAACATAGGGGATAAGCCGGAGGCACCCATCCGCACCCGCATGAGTCGTTCACCAATGGACAACGTACCCAATCCAACGATCGTTTTAACACTGGCGCATCCATGCGACACCCCCCACTAATGTATGTGGTGGTTACCTAGTGGGGATAACTACCCCCATGTACTCGCAGGCCCTTAGCCGACGCTAAAATAACTGCAAGTTTTTTTTCTTTCTGCATAGAGGCCCTAACATTGTTTTACCTAGCATCAGGCAGTTTAATTTTCCATTTTCAACAAATACACTAATAAATTCACAGTATCTTTAAAGCGGAAATCAAGCGAAGCAATGAAATTGTCTGTGTGTAAGTGACATAAAGTATATCTATGTACCAGAAAACGAGCAAATCTTATGGCCATGGTTGCACGAGTTTTTTCTAACCACGAATTCCTAGGCAGGGCAGTGGTTGTAAGTGGTTCAGCACACCAGTACTTCTAGTATGTTCTTATAAGACCAGCAGTATTTGTGCACCATTTGGGCATTCAATGTATAAGGCGCATTACAACACCAGTCTAGTTTCTGTTGGGAGCTGACCCGACTGTACTCGTCAGTGTAATTCTCGGTCTGCATCCGGCCGAAACTGAGCGCTGTTACGGCGCGGGGAAGGCGAATAACTGTCTTCAACCGGCGCAGGAAAATTAAAAAAACTTTTGTGGCACCTGGGCTCTCGGGGTCGCGTGAAGGATAGGCAGGGGATTACGCTTGTGCACTCGGCGTGCAGGGTTGGTCGTGAGCATGTAGGATGGCTTATGCTTCCAGCTGGACCGGGACCAAGTGATGTGGCTCATGCTTAAATCTTATAATCGTTTTCAGTGGTGTTAGACATAAAATTCGGCTAAAGTTTTAATCCACCCATACCTTATGGGTTTATAAGAGTGTTGATCAGTTGTAATGTTTATAATTTATTACATATTTTTGTAAGTTAGCAACCTATCTACCAGACTCAAACCCTATTTACGACTAGTGCATTACCCCAATCTTGATCCGACCATGTAACGGCCATTCCATAGTACACTCGAGCCTGACAGATCTCGGATGACTGTCCTAAAACGCTTGATTATTTTGTTTCTCGCGTATCTAGAAAAAATTCAGCCGCGATCTCTTTGCTGTTGATAGGGACCGTGTTGGGCATTAGCTTGGTGACATCATCGCGGCACACGGATCAGTCTGAAATGTTAGCTTCACGAGATTACTGGAAAGAAGCAAAGGGGGGTAAATAATAAAGTGTCTGTAAAAAAAACTGAACTCCAAATAATACTTATAAATCTAGGTGTGAAAAAACTATTTCGACGATTTGGGTGATATGCTCACAAGTCCCTTCAATGCCTGAATGACAGTGACGTTAAGTCACCTCAAAAACGCACACACTTTATTACTATCGGGAAATAGATGGGACTCGGATAGTACGAAAATAATCTCTCCTAAAATCTAATGGGAAACGACGCTATGATTTTATTCTTTAAAATGTAGTGCAGATTTCTTATTACATATTATGAACAAAAAGACAGAAGATCGTTTAAAAAGGGCTGTGTAGATTGATATTTTGCTTTTTAATCTTTCAAAGGGATTTTGTCCTGTTGAAATTATTTCCTATTTTTCGGTAACCTCTACCCTCGCGATCCCCCACTAGAGGAAGGACATGTAGCAGTGATCGGAACCCAAGACCATCCGCGTCGTTCGGATACGGAAGTATCAGTGGGGTAAAGCTAAATCGCTGTTCAGCATCGCGGCTGCTAAACCGACTCTCAAATTTTCCTTATATTAAGTAGGGTTGGAACCATCCAACACAATGAACGAATTCTGCTTCCTAATAGATAAGGAAAATACCAGGAATTTGAAGTGATAATAAAAACCACTTAGGTATCCGTTTTTTTTTTATCTTTTTTTTTTTCCGTAGATAAACGTCGTTTACAACTTTTTTTTTTTTCCATTAAAAATATGATCGTCTGCTTGAAGCCTCAAATTATACAAGAGGGAGTTTAAAGTGCCATATGTACCTGATTAATCTGTCGAAAATAAACGTTTTTTTAAAACGACGTGTTAAGTCTTGAGAGATAAACAATTTTTAAACGAATATGAGAGACGTACTCAGTTTTCCCTCTTCAGTTTTTCAATTATAATAGCCTGTTACTGCGTGAATTACCATGCTGAGAGTATGATGTTCATTGTCACTCGATACGACTAGTTCACGTGTCGTTACGGCCTTGCTGGCTTCGAGAAACAAGGCGCGTTGTCGAGCATCAATCTACATATACACCTTTTATTATTTATTTCTTTTGTTTTGTTTTTTTTGAGATTAATTTACTTTTCGGTAATAGAAAAATGGTGCTATTTTTTTGCTTGGGAAAAAAAAAAAACGAAATAAAAAACTTTAGACAAAGGAAAACTTTAAGAGTCAGGGAATGGGATGATTTGAGAATTTTTTTAAAGGTAAGCTTACGCGCAGTTACTCCCTTTCTATCATTTTGTTTCTTTTACCGTAAATTTTGATATACTGCAGCGGAGTAGCACAAACTGTGTCAGATGCTTCTGTCTTTTGCATGTATGATGATCCTTAGTCGCCTTTTGTTTTTTTTCTTCTAGAACGAGTAATGGACAGTTAAGTTTTATCTTCTCCTTCGAGCGAGACGTCGTGTCCCGGAATCGTTAGAATGAGTGGAAGGATTTTAGATTCAAGGTGGATAAGCGTACGGATGATCAAATTCTAAAAAATTTACAAAAAAATCGTCGAATATTACGTCTATTAGTAGTGTTACGTACAAATCCCGGTGCGGTCATTTTGACCGAAACAATTTTTTGCTTCAAATGTGCTGGCATAACGTTTGCCAAAACATCAGTGGCAGTATCCATAAATTTTTCATGGGGGTAGGGGGTTACGATACTATGCAAAACTCACATATATGCATACATGTCTGTGATGATAAGGAGACTGTGAAGAAATTATAAATTTTGTATCGGCACAAAAATTTCCTCAAGGAGGCTAGTTATTTATTACGTCCATCCAATAAACATTTACAATGGATATTATTTGATTATTTTTCATTTCGAAAGTTTAGAAACAGAAAAAAAGTTCGAAAATGGTTAAAGGAGGGTTATTTGACCGAACACCATTGACATTTGGTATATACTTCAAAGTCTTTCGTCAAAGGAGAAGATTTTTATGCTATACATTTTCCTCTAGCTCGCCCGCTAAGATGGTGCTGCAGGACGTCGAATTCTGGTTCAAACCGCTCGCTATGAACAAAAAAACCCGTATTCGAATCTAAGCTTGACGAAAATTGGTACGTGGGGATAATATTTGAACACGGAGAGAATTTTTTTTACACAATCCATTTTGCCAAGAACTTGCCGCCAAAGCGTGTGCGGCGCTTGAAGAGCATCGAATTCTATTTCCGTCGTGACACCGCTTGCTGTGATAATTATCGTTAGTGAAATTTAGTTACCACATGGATATTTGAGGACGTACAATACTTTTACACTTTCCGTTTTTCTTCGTAACTTGACATGCTAGATTTGCGCTGTTTCAGGAATGTCGACCTTCTATTCTGTTTAATCTTAACGGTGGACCAGATCTTTTGTAGTCAGAAATCGGGGGACATGTCCCCGATTCTTGGCAACTAACAAAACTGGGGGACAATTTTATAATTAATGCAAATAATTAAACAGCAATTTAATTGAAAAAACAATGCAATAATTAAAAAATTGGTCCCCAGTTCCATTTTTACATTTCTGGGGACAATTTGAAAAAACGTCCTGAAAATGGAGGACTGTCCCCCAGAAAATGGGCGACGTTTGGTCACCTTAGTTTTAACTGCGTGCTTATGAAAATTACCGTTGAAGGCCATTTTTGACGAAAAATATCGTGCGCAATGGATATTTGAACACGAGGAGAATATTTTTACACTATCCATTTTCCTCTAGCTCGCCGCTAGGTGGCGCTGCAGAAAGTCGAATTTCTCTTCAACCGCTTCGCTCCTCGCAGGAATACCGTTCTATCTATCTCGACAAAAATTGGTTACGAAGGGATATTTTGAACACGGGAGAATATTTTTAAGCAATCCATTTTGCCATAAACTTGCCGCAAAGGTGGCGCTGAAAGAGCATCGAATTCTATTCCGTCGGACCGTCTAGCTGCTGTGAAAATATAGTACACCATGGATATTTGAGGACGTACAATACTTGTTACACTTTCCGTTTTTCCTGTAAACTTGACGCTAGATTGCGCTCTGCAGAATGTCGACCTTCTATTCAGTTCAACCTGCGTGCTACGAAAAATACCGTTCAAGCGAATTTTGACGAAAATTTAGTGCCTAGCGCATGGATATTTGAACACGGAGAATATTTTTACACTATCCATTTTCCTCTAGCTCGCCGCCTAGGTAGGGTGGCGCCTGCAAGAACGTCGAATTCTGTTCAACCGCCTCGCTGTGAGAATACCGTTCTATCTATCTTGACGAAAATTCGGTACGTAGGGAATATTTTGAACACGGAGAATATATTTTACGCAATCCATTTTGCCATAACTTGCCGCCAAACGGTAGGGCGCTGAAAGAGCGTCGGGTTCTATTCCGTGTCGGAGACCCGCTTTGCTGTGAACAATACCGTTCAACAGATTTCCGATGAAACGGAATTGGTACTGACGGATATTTTTGCGCACCGACGAGAACGCTTTTGCGACTATCCGTTTTTCTGTAACCTTGACGCTAGGTGGCGGCTGCTGCAAGAACGACGATTTCTATTCCGTTCAACCTGCCCGTGCTACGAAAAATAACCGTTCAAGGGATTCTTGACGAAAATTTGCTTGCGCTTGGGATATTGGAACACCGGAGAAATATTTTCACACTATCCATTTTCTCTAGGCGGCGCCGCTGACAGAGCGCTCGAATTCCTGTTCAACCCGCTCCGCTCGTGAAAAAAAAAAACGTTCGATCGATCTTGACCGAAAATTCGTACCTAGGGATATTTTAAACACGGAGAAAATATTTTTCACGCTAGTCCATTTTGCTCAATACAATTGCTGCCCGACAAGGTGACGCTGCTGAACGAGCGTTCGGGTCTCTATTCCTTTCGGACCGCTTGCTGTGCTGAAAATTACCGCCTTTCAACAGGTTCCGATGAACAATTAGGTCCTACGGCAACACGAAAGAATATCTTGCGCACCGAGAAACTAGAGAAACGCATTTGCGCTCTATTCCGTTTGTTTCTCATTCGTTTCATACTTGACGCTAGGGTAGGCCGTCCCTGCCAGGACACGAAGATTTCTCTATTCCGTTCAAACTGGCGCTGCTAACGCAAAATATCCCGTTCAAGGACGATTTTGGACCGAAGAAGTATGGTCGCGCTTGGACAATTGGAAACCACGTGAGGATTTTTCTCAACACACGTATCTCCATTTATCACTCTAGGATCTGGTCGCAACGCTGACACGTGCGTTCGTCGATTATCGATTCCCGGCTTCAAAGCTGCGTGCTGATCTGACGAAATATACTGTTTCTAAGCTAGATTTCCTGACTGAAAATTGCTTCCGATCGGCTTTGGATACTTGGAACACGCCCCCCGAGAATCTTTTTTGCACACCTATCCCCAATTTTCCCTTCTAGGCGGCGTTCTGGCGATGCAGAGCCGCATCGTACTTCATGTTTCAATTTTTTTACCGTCTCGCATGACCCTGTTGACCAAAATAACCGCTTCGTGAGCTGTTCTGGACCGGCAAATTTTCAGTACCTAGGAGAGTATTTATAACTCAGTGAGAAATATTTCTATACGCAGTCACACTTTTGCACTTAAATTGACTCGGCCGCAAGGTAAGGGCGCTTGAAGAGAGCACGTAATCGGGCGAGGTAATCCTATTCCGTTTCGGCACCGACTATTGCTGCTGTGTGAAATACACGTTCTTTATTTGACGAGTTATTCAAGTTAAGCTCACCCTTATGGACTAGTTCGCCGAGGACGAGATACGTTCAGTGTTTATAGATGATTAGACTCCCGCTTCCGCCGTTTTAAACTCGACGGCGACCTTCGTCGGTCGCTCGCAAGTTCAGCTTGCCATCGCGCAATTAAACTTCTATCGCCGTTGGACCGATCGGAGCACTACAATTCTTTTTATACTCGCACACTTTGAGACGAGAAGACCCGTATATATTCTCTGTTACTTTTGATCTATAATCACCACTATGGTGGCGCACCTGCACGCCGCATCAAACTTCCGTTTACCGCTGGGGCCCCCGACACGCTATAAAACTATTCCTTCCTATTACCTCGTCACATTGAGCATTCGGGCTGAATGCGGAAGAACGCATAAGGAACTAGAAACAATAATATCGAAAGGAAACTACACTCCTGACGCTTCATTTAGTAAGGTGTTACTCACTACGGCTAGGGGGCGCTATTGCCAGGCACCATAGCGCCCTCTGCCAGCGCATTATCCAAACTGCGATTACCGACTGGGCTCCGACCAACCGACTATAAAAATAATAAAAAAAAAATTCTTCCTAATTTACTGTGACACATCTTGACACCACATTTGAGCATGGGAGCAACTCCCATACTACCTCGATCTCGACTTCATTCTAGATGTTACTCTTGCTACTAGGTGGCCGGCGCATGCCAGCGCAGAAAATCACATATCTTAATGCAACTTCGATACCGACTTGTTGTCGGTCCGCTGGGGGCCCGACCGCTATTAAACACGACTCTTCCCGCCGCTACTGCCGCTTCATCAAACTAAATCCCTTAGTAATCCGCCGCCTCCCGGCGCTTATACTTGATCTTCCGCTTACCGTCTGTTCAGCCACTCCGACGGCGGCGCCCCGGACCGCTACGCTGTATCCGTAATTCTATTCCGATACCGCATTGGGACCTACCCGGACCGACTCGCCTATAAACCCCGCTTTCCCGCCGCTACTTCTATTCCCGTGATGCCCGCTATGGACACCGCATATACTCCCCCCGCTCGACTATTCGTTCTAGATGTCTCCGCCGACCCCCCGACCGCTCTGGTGAGACCGCCATTGTACTGTACTATTCGCTTTCTACTTCACGCCCGACGCTCCGTACCGCTATCACATTTCCGATGCGGCCCCGGCCTCTCAGCTATACAAACATTTTCTTACACTACTGACACATTTGAGCATGGCATATGGAGGAATCTACTCATTGACCTTCAATTTAGAGGGTACTACTTGTGCCCTAGCCTAGGTGTGCGACTTTTGCCAGCGGCAGCATCAACTTCGATACCGCTGGGGCCGATCCGCTTCATAATATAAAAAAAATAAAAAAAAATTTTTTCTATTTATACTGGACCACATTTTTGCTTGAGCATGGTAGGATTAAAAAATATAAAAAAATTTTTATTACTGACACATCATTGCACCATTTTCTTGAGCCCATGGAGAATGAATATTAATAGAAGGAGGGATAAGCAGAATATAAGGGGAATAGAATAAGGATATAATATACTTTGACCTTTCCCATTTAGGTGTTACTCACTTACTAGGTGGCCGCATGCAGCGCAAATCATTCAATCAACTTCGATACCGCCTTGGAGCCGACCGCCCCCGACCGCGGGAACCGCTTATATCGCTTATATTATTACCGCATCCGCCCGCCGCTATTATATATCTATTATTACCGCTATCGACGCCAGACGCTATTATTCTCCCCCCCGCACGGCTTCTTGGCCGCTCCGCTGGGCTACATGGGCCGACCACCGCCGCTTATTATTTTCATATATATTCGGTATTGAATTTGACCGCTATAATTTTATAATATAAATCTATAATATATTACTCCGCAACTAAATTCTCCGCTATTAAAAAAACTTTACCCGCTATTAAAAATATAAATTTAATATACCGCCTAATATATATAAAATTATAATATTATTAATCCTCTATAACTCCGCTCCCCGACTCCGCCGCTTTCGCCCGCCGCTAATATCTATTAACATCTACGCGCCGGACCGCCGCCTATTCCGCTATACCGGAACCGCTATTATATATATTAATAAAATAAATAAATATATTAAATATAAATAAAAATAAACCGCCTTACCCGCCTATTATTAATTATTATTTCTAATTTATAAAAAATTTTTTATACTGGACACCATTTTGAGCATTGGCCACCCAACGCCTACCCCCCACCCCCCCCCCCTCCCACTACTCTCATGGGGGGACCTTCATTTAGCATGATACTCTGTACTAATAGGTTGAGCGCTGCAGCGCATATCACTTCGACATACCACGCTGGGGCACGTCCCGACCGCTATGCGAGAAAAATTTCGTCTACTGACACATTCATTAGAGCATGGAAGAATATTACTTCTGACTTCTCATTTAGATTGGTTACTCACTGCTAGGTGTGCGCTGCAGACGCTGCAATTTCAACTCTCGATTACCTGCGCTGGTAGCTCGACCCGCCTATAACAAATTTTTCTATACACTGACACACTTATGGTGAAGCATAGGAGAAGAGAACTCTGAACTTCGATGTCACTAGCGTTGATTTCTCACTACTAGGTGGCGCTGCAGGCGCAATCAACTTCAGCTAGACTATGCAGCGGAGCGTCATGAAAATCATAGCGGCGGATCTCTAAACCTTACTCTGGCCCCTTTTAGAGTGTAGGGCAAGGGCTTGAAGAGCCTTTGAACACCAGAACGCGCACACAAGAACTTTCCAAGAGAATTCTGTGTGTTCGCGTGTTCCGATGGCTTCTGTTCGTGTTCAGAGGGCAAAAGTTTTAAAATCCTATGACGCTGGGAAAAAGTTTCAAAGTTCCGAAAAAAAAAAAAAAATATTGCCGGATAACCGGAAAACTTTCGAATCGGATGCCGTTTAAGTGTGGGGCAAAGAGCTTCACTGAACCTCCTGAAACACCAGAACGTCGCACGCAGAAAAAATATTTTCGCGTAAATTTCTGTGTGTTAGCGTGCTTCACGAATGGATTGCGTTCGTGTTTCAGAACGGCAGGTTTTATAATCCTATGACGCTGTAAAAAGTTTCAAAGTTACGAGAAAAAAAAAAAAACTTTGCCGGATAACTCGCCGAAACTTTTCGGACGATGCTCTTTTAAGTGTAGGGAAAGGGCGTCCGAGAGCCTCTTAAACACCCAAAACGTGTGAAAAAAAATTTTAAGCGAGATTTATTTTTATCAAAGTTCAAATATAGTAGTACGAAAGAAAAATTTTGGACAGGACAAAAGTGCCGAGACCCACGATACCTCGAAATTAATGCCGGAAAAACTCCGCGTCAAACAGCATATGATTTTCGAGCGGATTACGATTTTGCGCATCGATGGACATATTATGGCACCGGAAGTATCGGCGGAAGTCGACGTCGTTTCCGGCGGCCAATTTTTTGTTGATGCAGCCACTTTCGCGCGTTACATGTGGAGCAGGTAGGTGTCTGTGTGCGAAGACAAAGAGGATTGGGGTTTCGGCCCTCTTTTCCGATTGTTTTCTCATACGGCTTGCAGTTTCAACTAACGGTCACCGTATGGGAATTGCACAGTCGTCGACAAGTCGATCGAGACTTTCTGTCTCGAATTGAAAAGACTTTGAGTGTCTCCGGCGCCCGACTGCCTGGCGCCTCCACTCCTGCCTGCCCCGCAATCTCAGTCTTCCACGGCGAATCTTCCAGAGTCTCTCGGACTGAGTGCCGCAGTCTCTGAAGGAGGAGCGTGTTGAGATGAAGGGTTTTCTCTGCCCCTGCGTCCGACGCACAAACCGCCTCGACGCCCCACGTACGCAAACCTCCCGGCGCTGATGCCGGCCAGGGGACGTCGTCGTGAGTTTCGAACTGCTACCGAACGCGCGATGACGAGAATCTCTCTCGCACGTAGGTGATAAAACGTGGATCCCGCCGTCCGCTGCGGGGTCCGCGCCGCCTCTCCCTTCGGAGAGGCGCGCGCCACACGAGTTCGGCGATTCGAGTCGCGCTGCGATTCGAACCCTTCTCTTTGACGGAGAAGAATACCTGGTTGATCCTGCCAGTAGTCATATGCTTTTGTCTCAAAGATTAAGCCATGCATGTCTACAGTACATGCCGTATTAAGGCGAAACCGCGAATGGCTCATTAAAATCAGTTATGGTTCCTTGGATCGTACCTTACTACTTGGATAACTGTGGCAATTCTAGAGCTAATACATGCAGCAGAGCTCCGACCTTCGGGGACGAGCGCTTTTTATTAGACCAAAACCAATCGGACTTCGGTCCGTAAACTGTGGTGACTCTGTATAACTTTGGGTCTGATCGCACGGGCCCCGTCCCGGCGACGTATCTTTCAAGTGTCTGCCTTATCAACTTTCGATGGTAGGTTACGCGCCTACCATGGTCGTAACGGGGTAACGGGGGAATCAGGGTTCGATTCCGGAGAGGGAGCCTGAGAAAACGGCTACCACATCCAAGGAAAGGCAGCAGCGCGCGCAAATTACCCCACTCCCCAGAACGGGGGAGGTAGTGACGAAAAAATAACAATACGGGACTCTTTTGAGACCCCGTAATTGGAATGAGTACACACTCTAAATCCTTTAACGAGGAATCCATTGGAGGGCAAGTCTAGTGCCAGCAGCCGCGCGGTAATTCTAGCTCCAATAGCGTATATTAAAGTTGTGTGCGGTTTAAAAAGCTCGTAGTTGGATCTCAGTTCCAGACGGGCGGTCCACTTACCGGTGGTTACTGCTTGTTTCTGAAACAGGCCAGCCGGTTTCTCTTGATGATCTTCACCGGTTGTCTTTGGGTGACCGGCAAGTTTACTTTGAAAAAATATAGAGTGCTCAAAGCAGGCGCGACGCCACCTGAATAATGGTGCATGGAATAATGGAATAGGACCTCGGTTCTATTTTGTTGGTTTTCGGAACACGAGGTAATGATTAAGAGGGACAGACGGGGGGCATTCGTATTGCGACGCTAGAGGTGAAATTCTTGGACCGCTCGCCAAGACGAACTACTGCGAAAGCATTTGCCCAAGAATGTTTCCATTAATCAAAGAACGAAAGTTAGAGGTTCGAAGGCGATCAGATACCGCCCTAGTTCTAACCATAAACGATGCCAGCCAGCGATCCGGCTGTGTTCCTCAAATGACACGCCCGGGCCAGCTTCCGAGGAAACCAAAGCTTTTGGGTTCCGGGGGAAAGTATGGTTGCAAAGCTGAAACTTAAAGGAATTGACGGAAAGCGGCACCACCAGGAATGGAGCCCTGCGGCTTTAATTTGACTCAACACGGGGAAACTTACCCACGGCCCGGACACAGGAAGGATTGACAGATTAAGAGCTCTTTCTTGATTCTGTGGGTGGTGGTGGTGCATGGCCGTTCTTAGTTGGTGGAGCGATTTGTCCTGGTTAATTCCGATAACGAACGAGACTCTAGCCTACTAAATAGACCGTCACGCGTCCCGGTCCACTCTGCCGGGCGTTTCTTCCTTAGAGGGACAAGCGGCGTTTAGCCGCACGAGACAGAGCAAATAACAGGTCTGTGATTGCCCTTAGATTGTCCGGGGCCGCACGCGCGCTACATTGAAAGGAATCAGAGCGTGTGCTTTCCCTGTCCGACAGGAACTGGGTAACCCGTTGAACCTCCTTCGTGCTGGGGATAGGAAATTGTAATTGTTTTCCTTGAACGAGGAAATTCCCAGTAAGCCACGAGTCATCAGCTCCGTGTTGATTACGTCCCTGCCCTTTGTACACACCGACCGCCCCGTCGCTACTACACTACGATTGAATGATTTAGTGAGGTCTTCGGACTTGGCGCTCGGAAGCGGCCTTCGGCGTTCGCGCCGGCCCGTGCCGGAAAGATGACCAAACTTGATCATTTAGAGGAAGTAGAAAGTAAGTCGTAACAAAGGTTTCCGTAGGTGAAACCTGCCGGAAGGATCATTACCGTGTCGTGCACCAGCACACGAGAGCGAGTAAAAAAATCCAAACTCGGAGCCCCCACGGCTCCGTTTCGAACGCACGGGCGAACGTAACATGAGGTGCCTCGGCTGCCCTTGCCGCCAGACGAGCGGTTGAAGGGGGTGCGCCCTAGGGCGCGCGCTAGGCTTGAAGAGGCCTGTCCCGATAACGCCGGGGGACAAGTCCGCCTCCTTGGTTTCCCCACTTTCCTCCGGCGGCGAGTTTTTGAGGGCCTCCCGTCCGCCTCGAGGCGCGGATTCCCCGCCGGAGCGACCGGTTCGTGACCTCGAACTGCGGGTTCATGACCTTTCGACTCCCCCCCGTGGGGGAGTCCCCGCGGTTGGAAGCGAACCGACATTCAACCTCAAACTTCTCCGGAAACGGAGAATCCTGACAAAACTCTCGAAATTGCTAAGGACGAAGGGGAGAAATCCCAGAGTCCGCCAGAAACTTGAAACACAACTCTGAGCAGTGGATCACTCGGCCTCACGCGGTCGATGAAGAACGCAGCCAGCTGCGAGACTTGGTGTGAATTGCAGGACACATTGAGCACTGATTTTTCGAACGCACATTGCGGGCCTCGGGTCCATACCCGGGGCCACGTCTGTCTGAGGGTCGGACCTACGCTTGCCGAAGGGGGGTCATTCACCCCCTACGTAGGTCGCACCGGGAAGCCCTAAAGCGGCTTCTCGCCGACCCAAACCGAGCGCGATCCCCACGCCCAGAAGCGTCCCACCGCTTAGGACGCCCGGGACGGAGGAGAGGCGGACGAGCCTCCGGATCCCGGGCCTGCGGTCCGACAGACGCGGAGCGTGCAAGGACGTGACTGGCGAAAAGCCTAAACACTTGTCGACCTCAGATCAGGCGAGACGACCCGCTGAATTTAAGCATATAAATAAGCGGAGGAAAAGAAACCAACTGGGATTCCCTGAGTAACGGCGGAGCGAAAAGGGAAAAGCCCAGCGCCGAATCCCCGGCCTCCGGTCGGTCTGGGAAATGTGGCGTTTAGGAGTAGAGTGAGCGTGCCGAGTTCGGACGGGGCAGCAAGTCCCCCTGACCGGGGCCTGTCCATAGCGCGGGTGCGAGGCCCATAGCCGCCCTGTCCGGCTCGGATGCGATCTCCTTGGAGTCGGCGTTGCCTTGGGAGTGCAGCCCTAATCGGGTGGTAAACTCCACCTAAGGCTAAATACCGCCGTGAGACCGATAGCAAACAAGTACCGTGAGGCGAAAGTTGCAAAAGAACTTTGAAAGAGAGAGTTCAAGAGTACGTTGAAACTGTTCAGAGGTAAACGGCGTGGGCCCTCGAAATCCTGTGGCGAGAGGATTCAGTCTGGGGCTCGCGGGCGCGCTTGGTCGGAAAGTGCGAGGCAGGGCTTCTCCCGAGGAGAGGCCGTCCGACTGCGCGTCACCCGGGTTCCCGACGCATTTGTCTCTCGTTCCGTAAGGACGCCGCACAGTCCGGTTGGGCAGTGTAAGCGTGACGGCCTGAAGGGCGGGAAATAGGCAGGTGGCCGGTGGGCGTGCCTTGTGTGCGTCGCCGGTTGTTAGCCGTCCCGTCAGTGGCCCGTCGCCTCGACCGAGTGTGTCACGAGGCCGCAAGGCTTCTCCGTCTCCTGCTTTCTAGCAGCGGGGTAGGGTCGCAGGCTGCAATTCCACACTGTCCGCGTCGCACTACTCTGGAGTGGGCGGGCGAATGGGAGGCGCCGCTGGTGGCCAGGGCCCGCAGGAAGTTCGGAGGCTTCGCGGCGAGTAGGTCGGTCACCCACCCGACCCGTCTTTGAAACACGGGACAAGGAGTCTCAAACATGTGCGCGCGAGTCAGTGGGTCTTGAATAGGCCCACGGGGGCAATGAAAGCATCTCTCGCCCACGCGCAGCGTCAGTGCACCGCGCGGCCGAGTTGGCGACATCACCCCCGACTCCGTCGGGGCGGGCGCACCATCGTGACCCCACGTACCGATCCGGCTCGCTCACCAGGGTGGGCGCGAGCTTGAGCGTACACGTTGGGACCAGAAAGATGGGTGAAACTATTTGCCCGGACAGGACGAAGGCCAGAGGCAAACGTTCTCTGGTGGAGAGGTCCGCAGCAGGGGGTCTTCTGAACGTGCAAATGCGATCGTTCCAGATCCGGGGTGCTAGGGGGCGAAAAAAGACTAATTCGAACCATCTAGTAGCGTGGGTGCACCTCCGACGTTTTCCCTCAGGATAGGCTGGCGTCGCGAAATTTGTCAGTCTCATCCGAGGTTTTTTTTTTAATGAGCGAATGTTTAGAGGCTTGCGCGGCCGAACGACGACCATCATCCTTATTCTCACAACTTTTTATATGGTCGTTGTGAAGTCCCGCCTTGCTTGATTCGAAGGCACGGACTAACGCTGCGGCCTCCCATTCGATGAATACAAAGCAGTGAGTGTGTGTGCCCAGTGGGCCACTTTTGGTAATGCACAGAAACTGGCGCTGTGGGTATGAAACCAACGGCTGGGTTACGGCGCCCGAGTCGCGAGGACTCAGATCATAGAGACCCCATGAAAAGGGTGTGTGGGTTGCCGTCCAGACAGCAGGACGGTTGGCCATGGACGTCGGAACATCGCCGCTAAGTGCAGTGTTGTTAACAAAATGCCTCTAATCACCATGCCGACGCAACTAGCCCTGACAATTGGATGGCGCTCCAGACCGTCGAGCCCATTACCCGGCCGCCGCGGCTGGGCAGAACTCTGTGAGAGGTTTACGCCGCAAGTGCGTAGGAGGAGGGGTGCTGTCGCGGGCGGAGGCGTTCTGTGAAGGTTTGCCGGGCACATACCGGTGAGCCCGTCCCTGGCAAAGCCTCCAGGCGGTGCAGATCAATGGTGGGTAGTAGCATATCACTCAAGTTGAGACGACCATTGAGGACTGACGGTGGAGAAAGGGGTTTCTCTCATGTGTGCTACTGGCCAGTTGCACAGTTTGGGGGAAACACTTGGGGTCAGTCGAGTCCTTCGGATGATCGGAGAAATCCGTGCCGTAGCGGGACCTTACCTTGCGTCGAGGTCCCGCAACTGACAGAAAGGGGGAATGGGGTCAATATTCCCCAACCGGAGCACTCGATGAAGAGATCGGGCCTCGGGCCGGCCAAGTGCGGCGCAAGCAACCCAGAAAACTCTGGAGACGGTCAGACACGGCGGACCCGGGCGAGATGAATGAAAAAGAGAGTTGTCTCTTTCTTTGTCTGGGGTCGTGGTCCCTGGTATCGGCTCGTCCGGGAGACGAGGGAACGCGCGGCTGGCCCGTATTTTGAGCTACCGCGCGGCTCTTGCGGGGGTCCCGGATCCGCCTCTTGTCGGCCGTGGGCATAATATCCGAGGTGATGAGTTGCAGCGGGGTTGCTGGCTTTTCGTGCCGGGACCGTGTAACCAATATCCGCTGCAGGGCTCCGAAGGTGAAAACGGCCCTCTAGATTCGATAGAACACATTAGAACAATTGTAGGTAAGGATAGTACAGGCACGGTCGATCCGTAAACTTCGGGACAAAGGAGTGGCTCCCTCCTGAATGGGCCGGGCCCCCGTCGTGGGCTGGGGTCCGACAGCGGGTTGATGGCACTTTGTACCGGGATTCCTGGGCGAAACCGTGTTGGCAGCGAATCCTTTCGGTTCGGCCCGGAAAACAGGCGTCGGGGCCTTACCCGTGGGAATGCATCAGTCCCTGTGCACACGGAACACACTCTCGTGGTTGGGTACCGTTTGTTTTCGGCGGCGCGAACGTAACGGCCGACTCAGAACTGGTTGGCACCGAGTCCTCAGGCGAAGCCCCGAATTGTCTTAATTTTTTTTTATTAACAAAACGCATTGCGATGGGCCCCAGTGTGTATCGGTGTCGTCCCATAAGTTGACGCCAATGTGATTTTCTGCCCACACAAGTGCCTCCTGAATGTCATAAGTGAAGGAAATTCATGACCAAGGCAGCGGGTTAAACGGCGGGGAAAGTAACAATGACTGCTTCTCTCTATTAGGTAGCCAAAATGCCTCCGTTCATCAAATCTAATTGTGACGCGCATGCAATGGAATCTAACGTGGTTTCCCATCAGGTCCCTATGTACTATCTAGCGGAAACAACAGCCTTGGGGATCGGGCGTGGAAAAAGCAGCGGGGGATGGGGTAAGAATGAAAAAAGAAGGGGAAAGATGACACCCTGTTCGAGCTGGACTCTAGCTCTGACCTATGTGATGATGAGACATGTGCATCGAGAGGTGTTGTAGCTATAAGGGGGAGGTCCTCTGGTGGGCCGACGAGTGAAAGTACCAACGACTTTCATCGCTGTCTTTACTGCCTCGGGGATTAAGGCGGAGGAGCGAGCTAGCGACCCCCTCGCAGGGTCACGTTTGCTAGCTCTTTTTTTAAGCGGGTCCCCCCCCCCTAGAGTCTCGTGTCAGGGCCCTTTCGAATCCGCTCCGAGGTCAGTTGTCAGGCGGGTGGATGTTGTTTGACTGGGGCGAGTACATCTGTCAAAATGGTTTAACGCATGGTTGTCCTAAGGCGAGCTCAAGCCTTGCAAAGGACACCATTGCGAGGAACAGAAACCTCGTGCGTTAGAGGGGGGGTAAAGTTAAACGGAGCACAAGCTGGCTCTGATCTGGATTTTCAGTACGAATACGGGACCGCGGAGAGCGGGCGCTATCGATCCTTTAGTTCTTTTACGAGTTTTATGCAAGAGATTTGTCAGAAAAGTTACCACCAGGAGATAACTGGCTTGTGGCGGCCAAGCGTTCATAGCGACGTCGCTTATTTTGATCCTTCTGATGTCGGCTCTTCCTATCATTATGATAGCAGAATTCCATAAAAGCATGTTGGCATTGTTACCACCCACTAATTAGGGAACGTGAGCTGGACGGTTTAGGACCGTTCCCGTGAGGACAGGTTTAGTTTTTACCCATACATGAGGGACATGGTCGTTTGCATGTTTAGTTAACTCCTGCTCAGGTTCGATGAGGAAACCGCAGGTTCGGATCAATGTTGGGTATCTTGTGGGTCCTTGGACCGATAGTGTTCCATCAGTGGTGGAAGCTACCATCCGTGGGACTTTACGGCACTGACGCCTAGAAGTCGGAATCGTCTAGTACCGCAACGATACCGTACGTGCCCGCATGTAGTCGATCTGCCAGAGATTCCGCGTTATAAAACCCACCCGCCCCCCCCCAAGCCACACGCGCAGAGCACACACCCCACCCCGTCACCCATACTTCGGGGACCACCCCCCCCCCCTCAGACCCATGCACGCCCCCCCCCCGACAAAAACCCACTGGACCCTATACGTATTGGGAGGCATCCCAGGAGCGCCTAGGACCTCCGTGCCTGGGGCTTCCCGTCTCTTGTAATTAGCCTACCACCTAACCCCCCCTTGTGGTTGATTTTGAATACCCACCTCTGAGTTGCAAGGAGGCCCTCGCCATGTAATCGCCCCCTGATAGACGACCCCTTAGGTACTGTATGGGTTTTGTCGTACGTAGAAGAGCAGCCACCATGACTCGCAGATCAATTGAGACTCATCCTTTGACAGGAAGGTTTGTGCGGCTTCTCGCTGCAACTCATCTCCTGTCCGCAAATTTTTTTTTTTTTTTTTTATTTACTTTTCGCTTCCTGTGCCCGTGTTCTGTGACCTGGGACTTAGTTTTTTTTTTGTGCTCTGTTGATGTGTTTGTGGTTCGCGTGTTGTTCAGAATTTGCGTCTTTTTTTTTGTTTTTAAGCGTTGGCCATGCTCAGTTCCCGAGGGATTCGATTTCTCTTGCCTAAAGTCTGCCTCGTTCGCGCGTTTTCTGAGAGCTTTTTGTTTTTTGCTGCTTAGACATTCCTCACTTTTTTCTTCTTTTTTCTTTCAAATGCTGTTGTAACATTTCCTAATACTTATTTTGCAATAGGTTTATATTTTTTTTATCCTTTTTCCTTCCTTGCTTTCTTTGCACGATAAGGCGATCTCCCGATTATTGCACAGACCAGGGAAAGAAAAAAAGAGAAGGAGAAGAAAAACGCGAAAAAAAAAAAAAGGCGTTAAGTTACGCGATAGTCGCAGGTACTTTTTCGTAGTCCACAGGTTGTACAAAAATATAAGTCTGCGAAATTAGTCTTAGTGGTGCTGCGTTCGCGTGTTTTCTTCAAAGGTGTACAGCGGATTCGTAGTTCCTTAACCGTGTGGTTGTTTGGCGCGCTTCTCATATTATTTTTTTTTTTTCTTTTTCTTTTCTTCCCTTCTCCGTATTCTGCAATCATAGAAATATATCGGTAATTTTCGATGGAGTGTTTCCTGCCCTTGGGGGGGTTTGTATTCTCCACTTTTTTTTTAAATATAAGTATATTGCTTTACAAAGTGGGGAACACCTTCGAAAGCTCAAGAGGAAGGCTAATATACAATTTAAACACATTTTTAAAACAGCAAATATCTGTGGAAGGAAACCTTCCAAAGATATTTCCTCGCCCACCCCCAATTCTCCCACCCTCTTGAACGGCCTGCAGCGGCAATCGAACTGTCTGTTTCGAAGCGCACAAACATTAAACTTTAGTATACAATTTGAACAGCTTGCCATATTAAATGTTATTCGAAGAAAACCTTCCAAAACACAACTCACTCACCGAATCAAAACATTATCACGTAATGATTTCTGAATTATCACACAATGCATTCTTAGATGGCATACATTAAAATTTAATATACAATATAAACACAGTTTTAAAATGGCAAATGTCTCTGGAAGAAAACCTTCCAAAACTCATGGCACGAACAAATACAAATTATTCTCGCATACGGGGCAGATAATGAAATGTAGTATGAATGTTATTGAAAAGAAGGAAATATTATTCAAAGAAAACCTTCGAAAGCTCAAGAGGATGGCTAATATACAATTTAAACACAGTTTTAAAATGGCAAATGTCTCTGGAAGAAAACCTTCCAAAGATATTTCCTCGCCCACCCCCAATTCTCCCACCCTCTTGAACGGCCTGCAGCGGCAATCGAACTGTCGGTTTCGAAGCGCACAAACATTAAACTTTAGTATACAATTTGAACAGCTTGCCATATTAAATGTTATTCGAAGAAAACCTTCCAAAACGCAACTCACTCACCGAAACAAAACATTATCACGTAATGATTTCTGAATTATCACACAATGCATTCTTAGATGGCATACATTAAAATTTAATATACAATATAAACACAGTTTTAAAATGGCAAATGTCTCTGGAAGAAAACCTTCCAAAACTCATGGCACGAACAAATACAAATTATTCTCGCATACGGGGCAGATAATGAAATGTAGTATGAATGTTATTGAAAAGAAGGAAATATTATTCAAAGAAAACCTTCGAAAGCTCAAGAGGATGGCTAATATACAATTTAAACACAGTTTTAAAATGGCAAATGTCTCTGGAAGAAAACCTTCCAAAGATATTTCCTCGCCCACCCCCAATTCTCCCACCCTCTTGAACGGCCTGCAGCGGCAATCGAACTGTCGGTTTCGAAGCGCACAAACATTAAACTTTAGTATACAATTTGAACAGCTTGCCATATTAAATGTTATTCGAAGAAAACCTTCCAAAACGCAACTCACTCACCGAAACAAAACATTATCACGTAATGATTTCTGAATTATCACACAATGCATTCTTAGATGGCATACATTAAAATTTAATATACAATATAAACACAGTTTTAAAATGGCAAATGTCTCTGGAAGAAAACCTTCCAAAACTCATGGCACGAACAAATACAAATTATTCTCGCATACGGGGCAGATAATGAAATGTAGTATGAATGTTATTGAAAAGAAGGAAATATTATTCAAAGAAAACCTTCGAAAGCTCAAGAGGATGGCTAATATACAATTTAAACACAGTTTTAAAATGGCAAATGTCTCTGGAAGAAAACCTTCCAAAGATATTTCCTCGCCCACCCCCAATTCTCCCACCCTCTTGAACGGCCTGCAGCGGCAATCGAACTGTCGGTTTCGAAGCGCACAAACATTAAACTTTAGTATACAATTTGAACAGCTTGCCATATTAAATGTTATTCGAAGAAAACCTTCCAAAACGCAACTCACTCACCGAAACAAAACATTATCACGTAATGATTTCTGAATTATCACACAATGCATTCTTAGATGGCATACATTAAAATTTAATATACAATATAAACACAGTTTTAAAATGGCAAATGTCTCTGGAAGAAAACCTTCCAAAACTCATGGCACGAACAAATACAAATTATTCTCGCATACGGGGCAGATAATGAAATGTAGTATGAATGTTATTGAAAAGAAGGAAATATTATTCAAAGAAAACCTTCGAAAGCTCAAGAGGATGGCTAATATACAATTTAAACACAGTTTTAAAATGGCAAATGTCTCTGGAAGAAAACCTTCCAAAGATATTTCCTCGCCCACCCCCAATTCTCCCACCCTCTTGAACGGCCTGCAGCGGCAATCGAACTGTCGGTTTCGAAGCGCACAAACATTAAACTTTAGTATACAATTTGAACAGCTTGCCATATTAAATGTTATTCGAAGAAAACCTTCCAAAACGCAACTCACTCACCGAAACAAAACATTATCACGTAATGATTTCTGAATTATCACACAATGCATTCTTAGATGGCATACATTAAAATTTAATATACAATATAAACACAGTTTTAAAATGGCAAATGTCTCTGGAAGAAAACCTTCCAAAACTCATGGCACGAACAAATACAAATTATTCTCGCATACGGGGCAGATAATGAAATGTAGTATGAATGTTATTGAAAAGAAGGAAATATTATTCAAAGAAAACCTTCGAAAGCTCAAGAGGATGGCTAATATACAATTTAAACACAGTTTTAAAATGGCAAATGTCTCTGGAAGAAAACCTTCCAAAGATATTTCCTCGCCCACCCCCAATTCTCCCACCCTCTTGAACGGCCTGCAGCGGCAATCGAACTGTCGGTTTCGAAGCGCACAAACATTAAACTTTAGTATACAATTTGAACAGCTTGCCATATTAAATGTTATTCGAAGAAAACCTTCCAAAACGCAACTCACTCACCGAAACAAAACATTATCACGTAATGATTTCTGAATTATCACACAATGCATTCTTAGATGGCATACATTAAAATTTAATATACAATATAAACACAGTTTTAAAATGGCAAATGTCTCTGGAAGAAAACCTTCCAAAACTCATGGCACGAACAAATACAAATTATTCTCGCATACGGGGCAGATAATGAAATGTAGTATGAATGTTATTGAAAAGAAGGAAATATTATTCAAAGAAAACCTTCGAAAGCTCAAGAGGATGGCTAATATACAATTTAAACACAGTTTTAAAATGGCAAATGTCTCTGGAAGAAAACCTTCCAAAGATATTTCCTCGCCCACCCCCAATTCTCCCACCCTCTTGAACGGCCTGCAGCGGCAATCGAACTGTCGGTTTCGAAGCGCACAAACATTAAACTTTAGTATACAATTTGAACAGCTTGCCATATTAAATGTTATTCGAAGAAAACCTTCCAAAACGCAACTCACTCACCGAAACAAAACATTATCACGTAATGATTTCTGAATTATCACACAATGCATTCTTAGATGGCATACATTAAAATTTAATATACAATATAAACACAGTTTTAAAATGGCAAATGTCTCTGGAAGAAAACCTTCCAAAACTCATGGCACGAACAAATACAAATTATTCTCGCATACGGGGCAGATAATGAAATGTAGTTATGAATGTTATTGAAAAGAAGGAAATATTATTCAAAGAAAACCTTCGAAAGCTCAAGAGGATGGCTAATATACAATTTAAACACAGTTTTAAAATGGCAAATGTCTCTGGAAGAAAACCTTCCAAAGATATTTCCTCGCCCACCCCCAATTTCTCCCACCCTCTTGAACGGCCTGCAGCGGCAATCGAACTGTCGGTTTCGAAGCGCACAAACATTAAACTTTAGTATACAATTTGAACAGCTTGCCATATTAAATGTTATTCGAAGAAAACCTTCCAAAACGCAACTCACTCACCGAAACAAAAACACTTATCACGTAATGATTTCTGAATTATCACACAATCGCATTCTTAGATGGCATACATTAAAATTTAATATACAATATAAACACAGTTTTAAAATGGCACAATGTCTCTGGAAGAAAACCTTCGCAAAACTCATGGCACGAACAAATACAAATTATTCTCGCATACGGGGGCAGATAATGAAATGTAGTATGAATGTTATTGAAAAGAAGGAAATATTATTCAAAGAAAACCTTCGAAAGCTCAAGTGGGTACCTTCCAAAGAATATTTGCTCTGCCTCCCCTCCCACACTTTGATTACTAAGAATAGATTTCGTTGTAAACACAAAAG
>JAWZYV010016085.1:0-46939 GCA_038373885.1 Cheiracanthium punctorium | reverse complement strand
ATGGGCTCATGTTTTTGAAAATTCTTTTACATCCACTATGGCCCCTGCATGGCCGAGTGTATAAGACACTGAACATGGTAGATGGCTGAAGTGGGATGATCCCAAGTAGGGGACCTACCACGCGGCTGTCGATCTAACGGTCTGGAATTTGGATAGGTTTTCTCCACATGTAACGTGAACACGCGCTAGAACCCCTTCAAAAGTCCTCCGAAAAAAAGGCATCCCCGCCATAGGCAGATGCCCTGCGTGTAGGCTTGCCATAACACAAAATATTTTTTTTCTTTCTAATGGCCAAGTCAGAAGCCTACTTTTAAGCTGCTTGAACGCTAAGCGGAAGATAGCGTTCGCTAAGATGTTTGTCATTTCGTTATGGGGGCACCTAGTAGACAGACCAGCGTTGCCCCCTACGGGTTGTCTCCTAATTTTGAACCCATTCCAGATGAAAGACCTAACGCCTGGTTTGGCACACCTAGAGGTATCGTTGGGACATTGGAGCAACGAACCGATTTTATCTACACCAACTCCCTTTAGCGTACACGGTCCACAGCGCACTCGGTCGAGGGAGGCGTTCACCCTCCCAAGCACTGGCCTAGCCGGTGCTGCTTCGCTTTCGTTGTTCTAATGGGAACCGAGTTTAATCGACCGATCTGCTGCCGGACACACAAAACAAACATAGTATGCATTCACCTTGACGGGCATTATTTATATTTTTTGTTTCGGGAGACGCTTTTACACAGACAGAAACAATAAAAACGTTGCATTCATAATTGTAAAGAAAAATAAAAGTAAAATAGAAATCTTTCCTACCTAATTATGCATCGCGCGCCTAATTGGTATTCATCGCCTTTCAATAAAATTCCTGCTGATTATTGTGTCCGTTTATTTGTTATTGTATCCACGCGCTGCAGGGCTTTCATCTTCCTTCTGTGATGAGATGGGCCCATTATGATTCAAGGTCCCCCCCCCATTCTTCTATAATCCGCGGTTAAAACTGCAAGTTATATTGCGCAATGGATTGCGCTGGAATTTCGTGGTGAAAGGCCGAAGGGTGACATTTTCAGTACTCCATATTACTGGAATTATTATTTAGAGATGTTAAAAGGGAGAGTTTTGCTTTCATCTTTTGCTTCTTTTAGCTGGAGGAAACGAGACACCGATGAATAGGTGCGAGCGGATTTGTCTTCATTAACCCTTTCCTAATGCTGAAAAAAGGGCAGCCGTTGCCATCGCTCGACTTAACTACCAGCAAGATGAACGCAGATTGACGCAGCAGATGCCAGCAGATTGACGCAGCTGGCTGTGCTCGCCCACAGCCAGCTGCGTCAAAAAAGGGTCTCTAAATCTGTGGCACGCGATGAACGTTTCGATCATCCGCCATCTTGCTGGTAGTTAAGTCGAGCGATGGCAACGGCTGCCCTTTTTTCAGCATTTCGCAATCTATACAGCTGTTCTCGCATTCTCCCATTTTTCAGCAGATGTCAGTGCTGTTAAAAATAATCGTGACAATTTTTTTTACGGGAAATGACGTGCTAAAAAGTAAAGGATTCACGTGGAGCTATGTTACTGGCAACTATTTTTATAGAAATCAAATCTATTCTTCGTGACTGGAAAGCAGTCAAAACGTCAGAGTTGGGTGTTCCCAGAACGGGAACACTGCGCGTTAAAGGGTTAAACTGAACTGAATCATCATGTCTAAACGGCATTGATATTTGAATATCTGCGTGAGAGATTTATTCTATGTTTATTCTTTAAATTAAAAGAATAATGAGACATATTTTTTGTTTTAATATGAAACTCTTGTTAACTTTATTCAGTCATTAACTTGAATTCTTATAAATTTGGTGCAAAATTTTTCTAAAACATGATACTGAAAATGTTGGTTCCGTAAGATGTTCTAAACCTTGTTCCAGCATTCGATGATAAAACTGAACCATAAACTTATGTACGTCGAACCATATAATGGAAGAAATTAATCCATCAAGTCGAAAATAATGAACAATACGTAGGTAAAATATAGAACTTTCAAATTTCAAATATGTTAAAAATAGCAGTGCTTACGAAAGCCATTTTCCAATAAAAAATAATTCACCTTGACTACGTCTACAGCAAGTTGTTAAATGTTTGCAGCAGCGGGAATACAACCCAGAAGTACAATATGAACACTCCGTACGTTAAGGGCATAGTTTCCCCCAAATTTGGTCAAAAAATCCAATTTCCCTTTTTAAATATTAAATGAGTCTGTTAATATCTAAATATTTTGACATCTTATTTTTAATCATACGCCAATAAAATCACGAGACATTTTAAAATTTGTTCATACACTCCCAGCGCAATTTCATTGCCAAACTCTTTAAATGGCTCATATTTTCTTCACTTTCGTGTTTTAAAAATGCTAAGGCTTTTTTGTATTTGAGATAAAGATTTGGAATTTTTTTTGTACATATTCTTTGTTGCATATCTGTTAAATCTGTGCTTGGAGTTAGCCTTCAGTTTTTTTCTTTTTTTATTTCAGAAATTATATCAAGATGTGCTATTTTTTATTTTTTATTTATTTTTTTTTTTTTTTAACTCTATATATCAGTAGAAAGATTATGTTAAAAGTTATATTAGATGTATCTAAAAATCGATGCATAATCTTGTGTAATACATATTTGAAAATACTTTTTTTTTTTTTTTTTTTTTTTAGTCGGACAAAAATCTTTATTTTTAAAAATGTAGTAGACATTTAAAACAAATTTTTTTAATTAGTTTTTTAACATTTTACTTGTGTGCAGTTTAAAATGATTTATTATTTCAAAATGTAATTTTAGTTGTGCGTTGTACCATTTGTACCATATTTTTATTAAATGGAAAATATATAAAGTGTCAGATTTTCCAGTAAAGTTTCAGAGTTAAGGCAGGTAAAACGGTTTATTGAACATTATCTTTAAGTTACAATGCAGAGTGAGAAGAGGGGAGGGGAGACGTGTACGAAAATCCGCGTGGATTAATTCAGCAGTTCTAATGGCAGAAGTCTCTCTATTTTCGAGGTGCTGGCATATTTACGATTACCATTCAACGTGGTTTGCTAAGACATAACTCCGCCTCTCTCTGACCTCTAATCGAATTACATACATTTATTAACATAACCTGCATCCGGGGTTACAAAGGCGTGGGGACACGTGTACACTGAAAAGAACTCAGAATCGAGGACCTGGCATCTGGCAATTAACTAAAGAAATAAAACATAGCTCCAGAGCGCGCGTGGCAAGTATGACAGGAAAGCAAAACTTACAGTGAAAGTACCCGCTTAAACAATACCCAAATAGTAAAACCCAAACTACCTTTTTATACTTTACATATATATATATATATATATATATATATATATATATATATATATTGAAATGGTAAACTGTCCCCTTAATCACTAAACCGAAAGTCTGCTGCTCAGTAGCTTATGGAAATACTTTTTTCAGTTTCGCCAGGGAATAGACGCCGTCCCTTCAATCTTTGCTGTAATTAGCTGTAAGCACGGACTTGAACATAAGACGATCATCGACTCGCGGCAGACGGTCGAAATTGCGTCCGCCTCTCGAAGGAAAATATTCGAATCCCTTTTAATGATTAGCTACATAAGCGCCTTCTAGCGGCGTATAGTGAAGAATTATTACGCTGTCTACTACTAAAGCACGCATGTGCACAACGTAAACTTAATGATTACGACTCACAGCGCCATCTTACAGGCAAATTTTGTTCAGCTCTTTCAGAATACGTCGATGATCGTCTTATCCAAGTCCGTGACGATAAGATATTGTCATAGGATGGTAAAAAATTGAACCATGAATAGCATTTAGCAGTCATCAGTAGCTTTGAAAAATTATTGAAACCAATAGCTGGTGTACTTGCTTTCATAACTCCGTCAAATGGTTCAATGTCGAACGAAAGTTTTTAGAGTGTGGCTAAGGGAGAGATTCAAGGGAAACGCGCGAGATCGAGTTCGAATCGAACGTTTTTCAGTCCCCAGAATGCTTCCAATGAACAAACCTATCGCGCTGTCACGTGATCAAAACACGATTGTTTTGTTTCAGTTGAATAAGAAACATTGATATATTTCGAAGTTTCCCCTCTTCGACGCGGAAAACGTTCGAATTGTGTTTCACTTGAATCTCGCTCTAAAGCTCTAGGCAATTACATCGAGTATTTACAGCATCAATTGTCAATGTGGTTTATCTTAGACCGGACAAACTGAAAGGGCTCTTAAATTCAGAATTAAGGAGCGCATAGCTCTTGTTAAAAATCATGAAACCAACAAGTCTGCCATCGCTAAAAGTTGTTGAAATGCCAACTATAGTTTCGACTATAGTTCAGCTAAATTCATTTACAAACCCCTTTTCCCCATTGAATGAGATTTTCTTGAAGCTTTCAGTATCCACAAAAACATAAATAGTCTTGTTAATGTTGATTTTGCTGTTCCTACCCCCCTCTTTCTGAATGTTGGAAATCTCTCTGTTCTCTTACCTTAATTTCCTCCTCCTTCATTGGCCCTAAAATGTACCTCTTCTGGATTCCTATTTGCCCTCTGAAACATTATCTTGAATCCCTACTTTTTCTATATAAACAGAGCAAATTTTGGCATTCTCATTGTAGCACTGATGACGGCATGTCATGCATCCCGAAACCGGTCTGCTATTTTAATTTTTGCACTGGTGCTCATATACGTTGTTTTTTCTGCTGATTTATCAGAATACTGTTACAAATTTTCCGGGCAACCCGCTGTTCTGTGGTTTAAAACAGTTCAAAATTCGTATTCTACGCGTCAAATAGTTAAATTATGCTTTTTGTTGCATCAAAATCGGTGAACTTGAACTTTCGGGGGGGGGGGGGAATATGAACTTATATGTGTATAAATAGACGGAATTTCATCACTAATCCAAAAATTTGGGGGGGGGGTATGTCCCAATATCCCCCCCCCCCTTGGCTACGCCCCTGACGTTTGTATTTCCCCTTGCTACGTTTGTATTTCCCCATTGATTTGTATTGCGTTTCAAAAAATCTCGAGAAATATTGGTCGTAGGCCTTTGCTAACCTCACTTTTTGGGGACTTATTTTTGGCACCAAATTTGGCGATGTTTCACCAAAAGTCGCCAAGCTTGGCGACATTTTGATTATTTGGCGCGAAAGCTAACAAGCCCTATTGGGAAAATCGCATTTCCCAATAGGGCTTGTTAGCTTTTCTGCATTGACACCATAATATTATAATAAGGCTATGTATATGTATGTATATATATGAGAAGTATTAGGCTATGCATTAACATGCATAGCCTAAAATTTCTCTTCTATGTGGTAATCAAAATTCCCGCTTTATGTGGAATCTTAGAGCGGTACATTCTTCTAGAAGCTCTTTGTAGCTTCTGCAACACCCATAAATACCGGTGTAACGTATCGCCCCGTTCAGAAGCTGAAGGAAGGCAGCCGCACACAACCATGTGGTTTGCTTAACTTTATTTAGGTTATATTCTTGGTTAACATGGATGAATTTTACACACAGACGACACAAAAATACACATATTTACAATTTCAATAACCGAGCGAACGCCTTCGGTATCACAAGGGAAAATTTTCTCGGAGCCCATCCTCTCAGCGTCCTTTTCTCTCTGCTGCTCGAGAGGGACTCTCCCTCTCTTTGGGGGTTGCCAGTAACTTTTTACTTTCTTGGCGGTGTCCGTTACAACCCCTCCTTCCACAAAAGGTTGGCTTTCCCGATATACAAGGGAAAACAACGAAAAAACGTTTATGTACAGTATGTAATAATTCGTTCTTAGTTCGTGTGCACATTATACTTTCACACTTTATAGTTCACAGTTTAGTACGTTATACTTCACAGTTCAAGTTTGAAAAAAAACTGTAATTAAGTTCGCACTTCAAACCTGAGAACGTTATATCGAGTTCTCATTTCAGTGTAGATACGTTAAAGAGTTCACAGTTCAAGTTTGAAAATGAATGTAATTGAGTTCTCATTTCGGTGTAGATACCTTAACGAGTCCTCCACCCATTACCAGGCCATAATAATTTTAGGTAAATATACAGATAAGTTCACACATATAATAGTACAATCAATGAGGATGATATAAAAATATCCACCCAGTTAAATGGTATTTGTTATACTGAAAACATTTCTTTTCTTTTCCTCACCAAAATTTGAATAAAGCACAAATTTAACACACAATAGTTACACAACGTTAGACACAATAATTACACAACTTTAAACACAATAATTACACTCTTAAAATCAAAAACATTTTTATGACCTTGGTTTTCTAAGTGGCATATTTGGGATTTCGACTTAAACAGTCAACATTTGAGTTTTCTTTTCCTCTTTTATGTTTAATTGAAAAATTAAAAGCTTGCAAGGCTAACGCCCAGCGAATTAATCGTGGATTATTGCCGGAATTTCTTTGCAACCACACAAGTGGGTTGTGATCCGTCTGGATACAAAATTCTGTCTGTCCATCTATATACCCTTTAAGCTTCTTAATGCCATATAAGATGGCCGCACACTCTTTTTCAGTGGTAGAGTACTTCTTTTCAGTTGGAGTAAATTTTTTGCTAAGGTACAATATTGGATGTTCCTCCCCATTTTCATCCGTTTGTGACAAAATAACCCCGTATCCTAAATCCGATGCATCTGTTTGCAATATGAATGGCTTTGAAAAGTTTGGCGCGTGCAAGAGAGGTTTATTAGTGAGTTTTTCTTTAAGTAAATTAAATGAAGAAGTGCATTCCTCATTCCAGGTAATTTTACCTTTCTTGTTTTTCCCTTTCAACAAATCTGTTAGAGGCGCAGTTATTACAGAAAACATTGGAATATATTGTCTGTAATAGCCTGCTAATCCCAAGAAAGCTCTGATTTCAGTTTTTGTTGTTGGGACCGGAAAAGATTGTATAGCCTTTATTTTGAGTTCAGCTGGTGAACGTTTTCCGCGTCCTACAACGTGTCCAAGGTATTGTACCTCTTCTTGAGCAAATCTACACTTGGCAGGTTTTATAGTTAAATTAGCCCTTTTTATCCGTTCCAAAACCTCCTGCAAATGTCCTAACTGTTCATCCCAGGTCTGAGAAAAGATCGCGATGTCATCTAAATATGGAATCGCATAACTGTCGCACCCTTTCAAAATTTCACTCATCAATTTACTAAAGTAATACGGTGCATTTTTAAGACCAAATGGCATACGTAGTGGTCTATATACGCCAAAGTTTGTGGCAAAAGCCGCAATTTTCTGAGCTCTTGGGCTCAACGGAATCTGCCAGTAGCCCTTTGTCAAATCGATTAAAGTGATATATGTAGCTGCTGCAACTGTTTCAACTCGCTGTTCTATATTCGGAATGGGATAAAACTGAGTGCGTGTTATTTCATTTAATTTTCTGTAATCAATGCAGGGCCTAGGGTCCCTATTTGGCGTCTCTACGAGGATCATTGGAGAAACGTATTCGGAGTCTCCCGGTTCAATTACATTATATTGTATCATTTTTTTAATTTCTGCTTTTAACAACTCGTTTTGTCTAATTGTCATTCTATAAGGATTTTGCTGAATAGGCTTATCACTGGTTAATTCAATATCATGTTGAACTAAGTGTGTCTTGCCGGGGATGTTTGAAAAGATATTAATATATTTTAGTAACAAACTTCTTAACTCGATAATTTGGTCATCGTTGAGTCTTTCATTCAAATGATTTATTTCTACTATTTCGTTAAAATCAAAGACTTTAGGATCAACTAACATGTAAGGAAAATCCCCATCTAACTCTGGTGTGTCTAAGGACTCATTATTTTCGCCTAATGTCACTAAATTTAAAATTTCGGGCCTTCTGTAATACGGTTTCATCATGTTTACATGATAAACCTTGTTTATCTCTTGGTTCCCTTCGAAACTGACGACATAATTTGTCTCGGATAATTTCTTTTCAATTTTACCTGGTCCCTTCCATTGAGGTGCTAATTTATGGGCCTGATTTATTGTTAGAACTAACACGGAATCTCCTTCGTGAAATTCTCTTTTTATGGCATTACGGTCATACCATTTCTTTCTTTTGTCTCGCATCTCTTCCATTTTTTCTTTTGCTAGCTCCTTACTCTTTTTTAATCGATTTATCAGTTCGAACACATACTCAACTACAGTATTCCCTTCCTCTGGGGGCTCTAACCATTTTTCGTATAATAACACATTTCAAAACAGCTGAGCTTTTTCTTATGCTCAAAGTTTACACCCGTTTTCCTTGCAAAGGTACGCCCGTAATTTTCTTTCTTAGAAATTCCGTTTGAGGGCTTTTTGTTAACATTACCATTGTAGAAATTCTTTACTGGTTTACTATTTCCCTTAACTGAAGATTCTCCTAACTTACTCTTTCCCATTATGGTTTTCTTAGCATCCTCAAATTCCTCAACTTTCCTTACCAGTTCTTTAGGGGAAGTAATTGTAGACCACTCATCCAAAAAGTGTTCCTTAAAATCGTTTGGCACTCGCCTTTTAATCTGGTCTACCAACATTAGATCTTTGAGTTGTTCGAATGTTTTAATTTCAAGGCCTGTTAGCCACCCCTCTAAAAAAGTGTTTAACTCGTGATAAAAATCTTGCCAAGTGGAATCGGGATTTTTTTGAGATTTTACCAGCATTTGCCGAAATTTTTCCGCGCTGAGTTTAAATCTGTTAAGCAACAACGTTCTAACATATTGGTAATCCTGAGTTTCTTTCTCCGGTTCTCGCGCTATTACATTATTTATCTCCGCTGGTAAGGTACTAATTAAGTAAGAAACCCATCTCTCTTTAGGTATCTGCATCAATTTAGCTTGCCTCTCAAAAAGTTCCAGGAATAAACTTATATCATCGGTTTTTAAATTAAATTTTGGCATTAGTTTTTGAAAATTTTGACTATAATTGGAATCTACCACAGCCGCGGATACTGTTGTTTCGACCCCCTGTTTTGCTTTTAAGCACTCAAGTTCTAATTTTTGCCTTTCCAATTGAATTTCTCCGTCTTTAATTTGCTTTTCCATTTCTAATTTTTGCCTCTGCAATTCATATTCACTATTCCTATTTTGTTTTTCCATTTCCTCTTTGTCTAATCTTTCTTTCATCGTGCTATCTAATAGATTTCTCACAAATTCTTCCTCATAGTTTTTACTACCAAGGATTAATTGTTTTAATTCGATTACACGTAGATCTTCAGTAGCCTGTTCACCAAGTTCTAAGGCTACCGAAATTAAATCCGATTTTAATCCCTTCCCTAAATACGACATTTTCAAAAAAAATATCTAAGTAACAGCTCAAAGCAAAAGAACATACAATAAATATAAGGGATAAAAAAAAATGTCTAACACCTATTCACTAAAGCAAATTTCTACAGTGCGATAAAAAAAATAATAAAAGAGGAAAAGCAAGCTCGTTAAATTCTTCTACCATACCATCAAAACACAGCAATGACTCATAGCACTTTTTTTTCTGAAAGCTTCGCAGATTCAGGGAAAAAGCGAAGAAACAACATAAACAACAAATGAGTCAGGCTCAAATGTCCGCTCGGACACCTGCACAGTGTGAAGCGGGGAATCCTGCAATGCCCTCTTATCTCCGTTCATAGAGGGAGAAGTAGTTCAAAACAAAATATAAACACACGTACTATAAAACTGTTCGCTGGTGCAAATACTAGGAAGTTATATGTTTTGTGCACATAAAAATAAGGGATTTACACTAATATTATCTCTGATGAGTATTTAAAAACACTGTTATGCATAATATATAATACTTCTAGTTATTTAACTCTGATGAGAAAAATACTATGAATTTTCCAATGGCTGGAAATATATAAACATATACTTTCACGGCGAAAGTTTGAAACCAACAAAATTAATAATACTAACACTGGTGCACATAAAATAATAATATTTCAAATTCACAATAAACTCTCTTGAGAATTGTTCTCATGAATTTCCCATGGATGGAAATATATAAAACATATACTTTCAGGACGAAAGTTTGAAATTAATAATTTAATAATACTAACACTGTTGTGCATAAAATAATATTTCAAAGACACAATAAACTCTGGTGAGAATTGTTCTCATGAATTTCCAATGGCTGGAAATATATAAACGTATACTTTCAGGACGAAAGTTTGAAATAAACAGAATTAATAATATTAACACTGGTGTGCATAAAAAAATAATATTTCAAGTACATAATAAACTTCGGTGAGAAATGTTCTCATGCCTTTCCAATGGTTGGAAGCATATCTTACTAATGTACTTAATCTATTAAGTCAGCAAAACCTATACTTTCAGGACGAAAGTTTTAACTCCATAAAAATTATTTTCCTCAGGATGAGAAATTCGATGCTCGTACACTGGCGTGTACATAAATAAAATAATTCACAGTAAAATATTATACTCTGGTGAGTATATGGACTTAATACACTTCTAATAGTTAGAAATTACTTTTAATAACATTAGAGCTATTAAAAAGCAATATTCCGCATGTATAATACAATACAGGATGCAATTTATAAAACAACAGAACCTGTATTCTCAGGGTGAGAACTACAAGATACTCTTATAGAAATTTTTAATTTTTCCCTTTGGCCTGGCTATGGTAAAAGGTGGAGAACATACCTGACCTTGATACCCTTGCATTCATGGTATCTCGGTGGAACCTCCAATTTTTCATCGTCTGTAACGTATCGCCCCGTTCAGAAGCTGAAGGAAGGCAGCCGCACACAACCATGTGGTTTGCTTAACTTTATTTAGGTTATATTCTTGGTTAACATGGATGAATTTTACACACAGACGACACAAAAATACACATATTTACAATTTCAATAACCGAGCGAACGCCTTCGGTATCACAAGGGAAAATTTTCTCGGAGCCCATCCTCTCAGCGTCCTTTTCTCTCTGCTGCTCGAGAGGGACTCTCCCTCTCTTGGGGGTTGCCAGTAACTTTTTACTTTCTTGGCGGTGTCCGTTACACCGGTATGACAGACGCGCAGTTCAGTGTGGATGTAGTACGCAGCTTTGCTCTGTGAATTGTATTGTGCTATAGACGGCGGTATTTTCGCTTGCCTTTTTGAAGCTTTGTTTTTAAGTGCTGTATGTAAATTCTTCATTGGTCTATCTTGAGGGACTGTTTACGAAAATCCTCGTATATTTCCAATGAATTTTTGCTTGTGGAAGTATTTTACTTTGCGTGAGAAATACAGCATTTGTGAGAGCTTCCGTAATAAGCGGACTGTTAAAAGCGCGTTACTGCCTGCTTGTGCTTGTGAATTTTGTACAGCTGATTGTTCGACGAAGTTCTAGAAGTAATAAAGTTCGTTTTCCATCCTGACGACATCGTTTTCCATCCTGACTCTTTACTAGAACTTTCCACACCTGCTGGACTTCAGAACGACGAACCCAGGAAACTAGCAGAGTTTTCTGCAACAATATGAAATTAATGATGTATTTTAAGGGAACGAAAATGAAATATACTGAGTGTGGTTTTCATTGCTAGCAGAAAATGAATTCTTATGTGCTCAGACCGTTTAAACTACTAGCCCTCTTTAGTGTCGGATTACTTAAGACCATTTTTCTGTAGTTCAAAACTTCCTTCCACTTGCAAGCGAAGGTTGGATTCTGTTGGTTTTCAAACGGTGTTCGGTTATTAAGTAAATGCACATAGCCTCATCTAAGTTATTAAATTACTCTTAACCGTCAACTTATGACAGGTTCTAACTAGTACCATATAACCTGAAATAATCATATATAATTTGTCTTTTCATAAATCTTATTTGGCAATAAATAACATGACCCAAAAAGTCACTGCAAACTGACCTTCCATACGAAAGCCATAATAATAACCTGAACAAGTTTTTTTTTTTCTTTTAACGACACATAACATAATAAACTTCGATAGATACCTGTTTAAAATGCGCAATGACGTTGGCTTATCAAATCTGACGCGAATTAGTAACAAGTTCTCAAACCACTATTTATCGTGATTTTTTTTTTTCTTTTGAAGGTGAAGGATGTGTATTTTAAATATTTAAATCTTCCGACCAGCGTCTGGTTTCTTCGTGACCTCCAATATTTTATTTTATTTTGCTTTTATAATCAGGCGATGTGTCTGTCATATTGCATAACTGTTATCGTTAACTGACCTTCAAGTGCCGCAGGGCTGACTTGCCTGACTTCTACCATGTTCTTGATCAAACCGATTGTCGATAATTAAAGCGGTAAATATTCAAATATGAATCGCCTAATTTGAATACGATGATCAAATCTACGAGATTGCTCCATAATGTTTAAATTGGGGTTGCTCTGCACCATCTACGGCCTAATTCGGTGATTCCCTCGCTACCTCTGATCCGGTGAACGAAAAACGTCGATCGTCTTGAAAGTTGTTCTAAATGTTTGAAATGACAACGAACAACTATGTATAGCTTTTATTTGACTCAGCGCATAGATTTTTACTGACTAATGGATGGTGGGGGGGGGGGGGCGTTCAGGAGTCTCTTCTGTTGAAACTACCGCTGGATTTATTAATTTAGGATTACTTATCGCTGATGCTTACCTTCTTTTTTTCTTTTTTCAACTTCTGAAGGCCTGCTCAAAAGCGTTAAGCTCGACAAAAATGCCAATTTATCCTTTCGTACAACTCTAAACTAGATATATTTTGTTGTAATAAATCCTTATTCTTTTACCTTAAGCAATTAATTTCCGCTCCGTTTTTTCATGGGGACGATATATTTTGGCTTAAAATGACAGTTCAAGATTATTCAATTATTCTTACGAACGGCGTTTCTGTCTACTGTTTAGATTCAAAAACCCAAATCATTTTATGCTGCCAAACTTGCCAAGCATGACAATTGATGCTTTTTTTCAGTTTTTAGTTAATGTCTTCTAAAATAATTCGAATTTCGAAATTTAAATCGGCTAATTGGCATCCTTGAACTTTTCAGGATTTTTTTATACCAATCATGTGCTTGCATGTGTTCTTTTTTCTGTTAAAGTAAACCCCAGAGAGAAAAATACTGAGTGTCACCAATAGTGCTGTAAAAGTAACGACAAAATGAGTATCCGTGTGTATTTGTTACTTAGATGTTCGCTATTCATTACTAAGTATTCGTTACTCGTTACTTTCGTTACTACTAATAGAATCGGTAATAGGGTGTTATATAGTGCCCCATAACAACACATCCGGGACAGTGTTGTTATGGGTATATGCCGCCCATACATAAACCCATAACAAAACCCATAACAAAACCTAACCAAAAAGAATTTTTTTTAGCGAAGTTGTACAAAGTTGTATTTAGAGCTTATTTTCTCTGATTTACAGATTGTTTTTATACACATTTATGGTTTTATACAATGCTAAATTATCCGAATTACTGAGTGCACATAGAAATCTTCCAAAGACATATGCCATTCTTTTTAATTCTGAACGCTGGTTTAACCTGTTCATTCTTATCATAAAAAGTGTAAAGGAAAGCTTGTGACTCGTGTTTTTTCTGGGAGCGGGTTCTTGAATACTGAGATCCAGGGATTGGGCCGCATATATAAAATTCACAGGGCAGGGGATCTCAGTATGATATCAACTACTTTGCGTCTCTACAAGCATAATATCTTTATTATTTGTGAGTTCTTATTTCATATCAAAAACGTCTTTTGCTGGACCATTTTTCGAAGTAAATTAAAAATTACCATATTTTAAATTAAAATTGTTTAATTCAGTGAGAATTATCTATTTTTAAGATATTTCCAGTTCTATTTCTGCACTTTTGGGATGAAACGGGTTAGCCCCTTCTGTGGGTGCATATATGAGAGCATTCTTTAAACAAAAATTATCACTCCTTTCATACAGAAAGAATGGTTGCACCGGACTATGCGTATTCCATGAGTTTATGGAATAAAATGTACCATAAAATAGGGCAGATGGCCCCCTAAACGCCGACATTTTAGAAACATACTGAACTTTATTGAATTACTTTAATACCAGTGGCTTACGCAGGAGTGGGTGGGCATAGAAATCCCGGGTCGCTCCCAATTTTTTATATATTTTTTAAACAATTACTTAAAAAATGTGTTTAGGTTTCCATGCTAAATATTTTTTTTTAGTTCCAAATAATTTTTAAATAATAAAAATGTGTGAATTCGTTTGCTTTATAAAAATATATTTTTTTAAAAGGTGTACTTAAATAATGCGTTATTTATTACTCATATTTGGATTCTAGCTAAAAAAAAAAAAGAAAAATTTAAGTTCGCAATCCTGCTTCGGAACCACCCTGAAAGAAAGAATTCTGATTGCACCACTATTTAGTACTAAAATGTTAGAAAGCCCGAAATTAGCACCCCTTACTAACATGCTTCTCTTATATGTATTGCTCCTCTACAATTATAAGAACACCCCTTCCCCCCCCCCCCGCAAAAAAAGTTCAACTGCGCATACGAACATACTATACACCGGATCCTATCCCTCCATTGTATGACCCATATCAATAGAGCAGCAGATACTATATCCATCTCCATAACTGTAACGAAACATACGGATTCTTCCAAATCTCATCAAAACGATACCATTCGGCTCGGCACAAACGAATTGCAACCAGAACATACTACTACTCAAATACCGAAACTGATTTTTCCCTTCAAATAGCGAGAATCCATAATACTTCCGGTATCTAGTAACGGAACAGAACATACTATTACTCAAATACCGAAATTCATTTTCTCCCTCCGGCAGTCTTGTATTCGAAGTTCGAACCTGGTCGATCCGAAATGCACACTCGAAAGTCATTTTCCCCCATGAAACCGCAATCCGATATCCAGTAACAAATAACAGAAGATATTAGTACTCGATTACTGGAACCCGTTTCCCCCCTAGTTCGCCTCGCCTGGCAGTCTGTATTCGAAGTTCGAAGCTGCTCGATCCGAAACAACTTCGGATCGAGTAACGATATCAACCGAAAAGTAACAATTCGTTACTTCGAGTCTGAGTGATTATCCGTATCTTAGTACCGAATACATGCGGTTTGCTTCAGCTCTAGTCACCACCAAACTTTAAACTTTTTTCCCCCTTCATTCATTCTTTTTCTTTTGTCTTGGTTGGCAACACTAGTTGCAGAAAAAAGAGGTTGTTGTGGATGTTCTAAGAGAATGTTAATTGTAACGCGCACGACTACCTAAATAAATATTTGTTTTGTTATGTTTATATTATGTGTAATTATTAGTAGCTCCGAGATTATGAAACATGTTTTAGAAAGGATAGTGTGCGTTGTTATAATGTGGCTGCCCAACGTACGGGCGAGAACAAAAATATAGAAGTGGCGTCATTCATCCGAAAGACAGTTCTTATGTAAACACAATTACAAGATAAGTATTTTCATATGTAATTTGAAACTGTTTAAAACAGGAACTAAAGGAAAAAAAATTTCGGTCGCCCTGACCAAAGTGCTTTCGAATTTCACAAATATCTCGATCATCCAGATCGCATTAAGATTTTCTGAAATTTCGAATTCTAAGAATTTGATCACCCGATCACATAAGAATTGTTCTCACTTTTGCATACCAGTTCCTTTAGTACCTGAAGATAACTGTTTTGTTATGGTATACTTATCCTTTTGTATACAGTGTTAGTAGCCAGAGTACTACAGAAATATTAAATGGTTAATGCTTGAATTTAAAATGTTGGTTATCGAATATCAAATTGCTGATATAGTACTTCGCATTTCAAGTTAGTTAATATGATGATGGTTAACATTCCACATTCGAGTGTTTTCTTAGCTTCCCGCTACATTGATATGAAGAATAATTTTGAATATAAATAGTTGATTGAGAGTATTTTGAATTAATAACTATTAGTGTTCTAATAACCAAATTCTGAAGTGTGTTAAGTTTCGGTTTGAAAGAATTGCATTGGTCTATAGTCAATAAGCTTAATCGTTGGAAGAAATCTGTGCCAATTTTAAGAACAGTGAATTTTATTTTGATAATAATATTAAAGAATTTATGCCGTACATTTGATTACAAGTACCAGAAACGAAAGTAAAAAGTGTTCTTATTTTGAATTTTGTTTTACTAGTTTGAGTTGCACCTGAATATTTATATTCAAAGTGTATTTAAATTAAGTGCTTTTTGAATGGTTTAAAGTATATAAAATGGTGATCTCTGCAAATTAAATAACATATGTTTGAACCCATTTTAATTTAACCCTATAAGTTTTACGGGTAAATTTTTGTGGGGAAAAACTGTCACGTTCTCATTTTAATATGGCATTCCTAGCAAAAGGGAAGAAACAGGACTTAATTGAACTAGCGGAGGCATTAGATGTCACTATTGGGGAAAATTTTAAAATACTCGAAATAAAGGATGCGATAGTTAAAAGCCCAACGTATGACGCGGAATTTACGAAAGAGTGTCTGAACCGCATAATAAATGATAGGAAAGAGATCGAACAACGTGCTGCGAGTAGGGTTGCCAGGTCGCCAAATCAAATAGCCGGACAGACCATCCAGTTTGGCCGGACATTTGGGTAAAAAGGCCGGACAGCCTACAATATTGAGGATTTTGTCTCAGTATTAATAGGACAACAAAAAAATTATATGTAAATCAAGCTTTTTTGATATTATCATGAATCTTGTTAAATTCTAATGAATATAAATAACATCGATGCCAAATCAGTTCAAGTACTTTATTACTAATCAGCCAAAGTCAGCAGTAAAAAGCCTAACGCTGCGAGAGAGAAGGAAAATGAGCGATTGTTTAGAAACTCAAAATACAATCTAGTATTAGTACTACTTCCATAGTACAGATTCGACAGCCGTGTTATCTTCCGTAGACGTAGACATGCCTAGGTTAGAATTAAGCAAATTACTCCCTAATTTTGAGCCTAAAACATCCGACATGAGTTTATTTTTAGACTTACTTGAGAAACAGTTGACTTTTTTAAAAGTGCCTTCTTCATAGTGGGTAGTCTACCTTGTTGGCCTTTTGCCAACTGATATTGCCAAACTAATTGCGAAAGAATCGGCTGATGATGCCCAAAATTATGATAAAGTTAAAGAAATTCTATTGAGGCGTTTTAAATTAAGTGCTGAGAAATTTCGGCAAATGTTTGCCACACACCGTAAAGATCCAGAAAGCACCTGGAGAGATTTTTATTTCGATTTACAAAATTATTTCGATGGTTGGCTTAAAGAGCTAAAAGACTTAATTCTGTCGGATCAAATTAAAAAGAAGGCCCCTCCAGAGTATAAAGAACATTTTTTGGATCACTGGAGTGAATGGAACAATCCCTTGGAACTTGTTGACAAATTAGATTTATATGAGGAAGCTAGACAGATTAAAATTAAACGTGCGAGTAGGGAGCCTCCCAGATTTCATCAGCGAGATAATTATAAGCATAATAAAAACAGTCCTAAAAATGCAGCATCAAGGAATAGAGTAAGAAATGAAGATCGTTAGTTGTTACGGCTGTGGGAATCCAGGGTTCATCAAGGCCAAGTGCCCCATCTGCTCTCCCCCTCCTAAAAAATGAATCAGTCGAATTCAGAGCTATTCGTCTTCAGACACTGTCTATTGATGAACCCCAATCAACTCTTTTGAGTGTTAAAATTAATGGAATAAACGGAATTGTGTGTGCTGACACGGGAGCCAGTCACACTATAGCTGGGGAAACATTATATCGCCTTTTAAGAGAACGAGGAACAGAATTTGAGGTTACTACTATAAAATTAATCCTCGCTGACGGAATCCCGCAGGAAACAGACGTTTGTAAGGCCAAAGTCGAAATTGAAATTGAAGGACGTAAGTTCCTCATTACTTTAATTGCCTTACCTGCTGCAAAAGATAACAGAACTCTTTTAGGAACAGATTTCTTGTGTAGCGCTGGAATTGTTTTAGACCTTATAAATCATAGTTGGTTTTATCACGACAAACCAGAACAAAAATTTAGCTTTAGTTCCGATGACACTTTTAAATCACCTAAGTGTGTAGAAAATGCTTCGGAAGTTAACACGTTGCGGTTACGAGAAAGTGAGGGAAAACATCTAACCGATAACCGATAATGAAAGAGCAGAACTAAATAAATTGGTAGGGAAGTATGACGATATCATTCGTCTAGGGGAAGACCCGACTCCTGTGATACAACACTACATTGATACGGGAAATAACCCTCCTGTCGCTGTTCCACCTTATCGCATGGCTCCACCGAAAAAAGAATTATTGAAAAAGGAGCTAGATGAATTGTTAGCCAATGGCATACTTGAGGAATGTGAGTCTCCTTGGGCCTCACCAGTAGTGCTAGTGCCTAAGCCTAGCGGCCAGATGCGCCTTTGTATCGATTACCGAAAACTTAATTCCATTACAAAGACTGACAAATACCCTTTACCAAGAATTGATGATCTTCTTCATGAGGCCAAGCACACACCTTATATGTCTACAATTGATTTAAAGAATGGGTACCACCAAATCGAAGTAAATACAGCTGATCGTGACAAGACTACTTTCGCTTGCCCTTTCGGTACATATCGTTTCAAGAAAATGCCTTTTGGATTGAAGAATGCTCCGGCGACATTCCAACGAATGATAGATAACTTTAGGAATCCCTTAAAGGATATTTTTGTGCTTTCGTATTTGGACGACATCATTGTGTTGTCTGAGACATTTGGATCACATTTAGATGATCTGGATGCCGTTTTTAAGAAGTTACGTGAGTTTAAATTACACGCTAACCGTAAAAAATGCAATTTTGCTAGTAACAGAATAAAATACTTAGGACATTACATAACCAGTAAAGGACTCGAAGTTGATCCAGACAAAACAGCAGCTATTCAGGAAATACCTGCTCCAAAGAACATAAAGCAAGTGCAATCTTTCTTGCAAACTTGCTCCTGGTATAGAAGATTTATACCAAAATTTTCCGATGTTGCAAGGCCTATGACGAATTTGACAAAGAAAGGAGCGTCCTAGGAATGGAAAGAAGAACAGCAATCAGCTTTTGAAACATTAAAGAATCTTTTGACAAGTCCACCGATACTTGCTCAGAATGACCCAACAAAATCGTATATCCTTAAGACAGATGCTAGTAACTATGCCCTCGGTGCGGTTCTGTTACAAGGTACTGATGCAGACGAACGCCCTATTGAGTATGCAAGCAGGTTACTCACAAAAGCAGAAAGAAATTACTCCACTACTAAAAAAGAGGCTTTAGCCGTTGTATGGGCCTTGAATAAGTTTCGTGCATATATTGACGGACAAGAAATCACTGTAGTAACCGACCATCAACCCCTTAGATGGTTGGTGAAATTGAAATCTCCTACAGGTCGCCTTGCGCGATGGGCTTTACAAGTACAGGCGTTCAACCTGAACATAGAATATGTGCCTGGTAAAAAGAACGTTGTTGCAGATATGTTGTCTAGACCATTTTGCCAGCATAAAGAAGAAACCTGTGAAATTTGTTCTATTACTATTGATCTTCCTACTCGAAGCGTTAAAGAAATTCGGGAAGAACAGTTAAAAGATGAAAATGTTAAGAAAATTATCGAATCTTTAGAACGGGTCGATAAAGATTGGGCAAATTGGAGTGAAAGAGGCTGTCTCATGAATCAAGGTGTTTTATATAGGTATACTCCCGACGTAGATACAGAAGAAGCCCAGTTAGTGGCGCCGCGTCAAGAAAGAGAAGGAGTACTAAAAGAACATCATGATGCTTCGTCCGCAGGCCATTACGGAATTGAGGGAACGTATGACAGAATTTCAAAGCGGTACTATTGGACTGGTATGCGGAGATACATTACTGAATATATAAAGAACTGTCCGGAATGTTGTCGTTATAAATCTAGCAACCAAAAGCCATCTGGACTGTTGCAAACCCCGATCTACAATCAACGATTTGAAACTCTTTCTATAGATCTATTTGGACCGTTGCCGAAAAGCAACGATAAAAGATGGGTGTTCATAGTAGAAGACTGTACAACCAAATGGGTGGAACTTTTCGCACTAACTTATGCCACAAGCTAACCTCGGGGAAAGAAAAAACAGAGATCTTAAGCCCCGGTTGTCTGTGCTAGTTGGTAACGATCACACAACTTGGTGTGAAAAGTTGCCAGTCATCAGATTCGCCCTTAATTATGCAAAATGCAGTTCTACCGGTCAAACTGCAGCATACCTTATGTTCGGGCGTGAGCCAAGAACAATAGACGATGTTGCCCATGATTTTAGGAGTGTCATAAAGAATGATAATTTCGTCCCTGAAATCACGCCCTACTTAAAAAAATTTGCCAAGTTTAGCAAACAGGTCCGGGAAAGCATGGAGACCCATCAAGACCAACACAAACAACAAGCGGATAAAAAAAACTCAGAAAGGCACCCCCCTTAAAAATAGGTGATAAAGTATGGGTGAAAGTTTACCCTCATAGTGAGGCCAAAAAGAATAGAACATCAAAGTTCATGCCAAGGCGTGATGACCCGTACACTATTTCATCACAGAGATCACCAGTCTCTTATACATTAACTGCTAATGATGATTCTACTCCCATAGGTCCTTACCATGTTTCATGTTTGACCCCCTATGTAGAACCGGAGGCTACTCCTGTGAATCCCCTGCGAGGCAGAGGCCGCCCCAAAAAGAAGGTTCCAGCCCTGCAGAACCGACCAAATAAACAACGGTCTGCCCCAACAAGAAAACAGTCATCAAGGAAGGCAAGCTGTATGCCGAGGACGACTTATACAGCTTGAGGGGAAGACTGTCACCAACCACCAAACTTTAAACTTTTTTCCCCTTCATTCATTCTTTTTCTTTTGTCTTGGTTGGCAACACTAGTTGCAGAAAAAAAAAGGTTGTTGTGGATGTTCTAAGAGAATGTTAATTGTAACGCGCGCTACTACCTAAATAAATATTTGTTTTGTTATGTTTATATTATGTGTAATTATTAGTAGCCCCGAGATTATGAAATATGTTTTAGAAAGGATAGTGTGCGTTGTTATATGAGAGAGTACACATGGAAATTACGATCCCCAAGTGTTGGATGGATTCCATATGGTTCCCCACTACATGAATATTATCTATGTTTTGAATTTTGCCGTGGATTTTTTTTTTTTTTTTTTTTCAACGCTGATCAAAAGTTTTGGCTTATGAAAGTGTCGTGTTCGTCGGTTATATTCATGGCAGGTTAGTAATTAGTAAATCGCGATATAATCAAATAACTAAACCGAATAAAATCAACTTAATCTTATTTAATGAAGATTTTTTGACTTCAACTTGTTCAAATCAAGTTTTCATTCTTGATTTTGACTTGGAATAAATAAGTAAAAAATGTAAGTACCACAGATAACTTTATTTACATACCAGCCGCCTCCGGCGACCAGTTGGTATGACACAGTGGCGTAGCCAGAAATTTTTAATTGGGGGGGGGGGGTTACGACTACTTCAACTCATACATATGTATAGGTGTGTGCGATAAGGGAGTGAGAATATACATTCTGTATGGCAAAAAAATCTTCATGGGGATTATGACCCCCCTAACCCCCCCCACACTTGGCTGGCCACTGGTACGACATCTTAATAAATCGTGTTGGTAGAGAATCCTGTTTCTCGCCGGCTTCTATGGTTCTGAAATCTCTCAGATTCTGAATAGAATTTAAAATTAAGATGGTTACAAACAAGGGCAGCCCCTTCCTAACATAAAAAAGACGCTCCCTTTTATGCTCTACTTATGTTCGAAATGACGCCCCTTTGAAGCCAGCACCCCGATGCGATGCTTACCTGGCGTGACGGCCCGCCCCTGTTGGATGGTTACAAAAATAAGATGGTTTAGTTACAAAAAGATACTAGTTATTTTCGTCCTATATTAATTCTGAAGAGCTTCTGGATATACTAGTCGTTATCAAAAAACGGAAAAAAAAGTAAGAAAGTCTGAAACACTTTCAGATTTTAAATACGAACTAATGTACTATACTGTCCAGTGCTAATGGTGCCCAATGGCTATTTCCTACAGAGCCACATAGTTCCAGTTGCAAAAATGCTCTAAATTGTATATCTATTATATCAGAAAGAATCGAAGTCAATAATTCAGTCGCTAGAAAAATTACGAAACGTAAATTTTTATACGGTCCCCCGGTACTATCAGGTATATTTAGAAAAGTCTCCTTATACAATTTCATGAACAATAAAAAAAAAATTCGCCCTTCTGCGACCAAAATTCATCGAGTAATGAAGCAGCAAATATTTTGACTTAAGTCACTTTTCCACGTTTAAAAATGTCCCATTACGGTAAACCGTTAAGGGACCATATAAATATTGAAATTTTAAATTATAGGTTATAATTTCATTTTCTGGCATAATGCGGAGAAAGAAGCAAAACTAATTTCAGAATACTAATCTTTAAGCAAATTGTTATAGTCAGGCTCAGTAAAAATATATCCGATATCAGACTTACTAAATCGTATATATGTGTAGCATGCAGATGTGTAACACAGAGTATGCTACGCAAAATACAGGAAGAGTTTCTTCACGGGTGCATATTTGCATTGCACCGAAAGAAGCTACACTTTGAGCAAATGTTACCCTAACAGGGTTTGTAATATTATTTTAAGTTTCTAAAATGGATATATTTGTACTTTGAAATGTTTCATTTTCTAATTTAATGTTTAATGAAGTGCTTTATTCGCTTGTTTTTGTATTTTAAGTTATGTGACATGAGATCATTTAAAAAAAACTCTTCAAAAAATTCTATTTTCAGTATAAGCTTTATTTTTATGTTAATTTATTGGTTACACGTAATTAAACGTTAATCTTCTTTATTGCAATCTACAATCGTAAAATAGTTGATGAAACTGCTAATAAATTTTACAAGGTTCAAAATGATGTACATTTATTTTTCTCAAATTCATTTTATATACAACCCCTATTTCGCTTCTGGAAAAGTGCTCTAACTTTAAACAACTGTCATTCGGTGAATTTTGGTCGTAGACGTTTTTTTTTTTTTTTTTTTTTTTTGTACGTGAAATTGTGTAAGGAAAAATTTTTCTAAGTATAACTGATAGGACTGGGGTACAGTACAAAAATTTAAATTTCGTAATTTTTATAAGAATTGATTTATTAACTTCGATTGTTTCTGATGCAATAGATTATGCAATTTAAAGCATTTTTGCATTTGGAACTATGTGTCTGTGAATAACGGTTTAGGAAATGGTCATTGGGCACCGTTAGCACTGGACACCCTGTATATTAAAAGCGCATCGTAATCCATGCGTCTTCCCTATTTTCTTTCCCTATTCTAAGTTGGAAAGTGCATCATTATTCATGAGTGTGATTAAACAAAATTAAAATTGATATTTCTAACATCCTTTTTCTGGATGTAGTACAATAGAAATAGAATGGGGGAAAAGCTGCGCAGAAAAATGCACAATTCGAACTGAATGAAAGTTTCAAAAACTTATTCAGGTGTAGTCTTTATCCAAATCAGGCGCAACAGACAATAAAATAACGTTTAGTCATTATTTTAGCATCACTTAAGGATATTCTATAAGTTTGCGCCATCTGTCAACGGCTCTGTAAAATAAAAACTCAATTGCATTCTTTTTTTTATATATAAAAGATAGTTTTTTGTGTAGTAGTTTTTTTTGCGCTATAAAAAGTAGTCTATATGTTAATCTAGGACTTTAACTGTCTTTATTCTTAATTTCATCTAAATCCGTCAAACCGTTTCAACGTGAAAGTGAAACAAACGTATATGCAAACATTGACATTTATATATTAGTAGGATTAAACAGTTATGAATTTTCTGCTATATGATTGATTTTAATGGATTAAAATTGTTACAATTTTATTTATTCATAAAAGCGTATTTATGTTTTTCTTACATGTATTCCTACAATAGAGTTGAAAAGACTTTAATTTTTAGATGAAGCTTAAGCAAAAAGAAAAAATAATACACGGAAAGCATCAATATATGCAATTTATTAAAGTCTCGTGTCTTTTTTGTTTTAATTTTTTTTTCTCGGAAAGCTGATTTTTTTAAGGGTAATGCTTGTGGAGTGAACTTTGTCTGGTTATTCTAATGCGTATAAAGAGTTGTATATAAAAAACTTAACTCTTTATGTGCATTTGGATTTTCCGGATTTCCTTGAAATGGAAGTCAAGTAGAAAGAAGGAGAACCAGGTAAAAGAAAATAGCCTAGGAAAAAAAGGTTAGTATACATGTAAATAAATATCGGTGACAGGGTGAAGGAGGGGAAAAAGAAAACTAAGTCGGGCTTAATGTAAGGCCTCGCCTTTTTAAATAACTTTTTCATTTATCCCCTTCAATGTTTCAAAGAATGATGAAAACGTACTTCTTTTGTTTTACGAAAAAAAGTTGCAGTAAGGATTATGATTACGTTAAGTGATCTGTTTGTATGATCATACCAATATATGAATCCTTTGATTTAAATACATAGTGACATTTACATAGCTACATTTTGAGTTAAATACATAATTGATATACTTTTTACTATATTAAAATTTTAAATTGCCTAAAACCCACTTAAGCATAATCCGCAAATAAAATAGCTTCGAAATCAATTGTGCCATTTGTGGACGAAATAAAAATCTCAAGACGAAAAATTTCTTTTCCGTCTAAAATTCTGGTGGAAAGAACTGATTAAACAGTATGCATCGTGTTTTGAGTCTCCCCATAGATGTTTTTAGCTAAAGACTAATACATTTCTCTTCAATGCAAGAGAGAGAAAAAAATAAACACACAAAACAGCTGTTTTAAAAAGCTTCATTTAGAATAGCCGTGTTCTTCCCCTGACTGGCTTCTATAAATTCAGATCGCTTTGTTTTTGTTTCGCCTTAAATGATCAAGATAAATTCAATTAATTTTTTACTTGAGGAGGGAGCGAAAAGATTTTGTGTTCGCCTCTCATATGAAATGAGGCTTCGTCAAAAACTCATTATCTTCGTTTGAATGTTCAGTGGATATTCTCAAAGGATAAATTAAGAGAAAGAAACAAAGAAAGAAATTTGTACGTAGTTGAAACACACAGGGAAAAAAAAAAAAAAAAAAAAAAAAAAAGAGAGAGAGAAGAGAGAAGAGAAATCTCTTTTGAAAAGAAAACAATCTTATTCAATTTTTACAAGAACATCCTTTATGAAATAACTCGTAGACTGGCAGACGACTTTATCATTTATTTATTCTTTTTGAGGCAAACATGTATTCCAAGTTCGCGTTCATTTGCATTTTGTGCAAGTCGATCTTTTTTTACTCTTTTCTTTTCTTTTTTTACTTATTTCTGTTTTATTCTTGTATATATACGCTTCTCGTCCTTTCGTTATTTGTCTGGAAGGGAAATTTATGGTACACTGGTGTCGTAATCGAACGTACGGGGGAAAAAAAAAAAGGCTTGTTCACTCCAAAATACGGAAGAAAACATCCTCGTTTTTGTCTGTGTGTATGTGTGTTAGATGTTTTATCTTTTATTTTAGGTATCAGTAAGTGTTTATGTTCCTTTTTTTTTATTTCTCCTTTCATTACAGCTATCTTGACGTGATATGGCGGTGAAGGTCGCAACCTTGCTATTGCCTCAAGGTAGAAGTGATGCGATGGATAAAGTTAAGAAAGTTTATTTTTGTTCTGGCTGTCTCTTACTTATTCGGCCAATGTGGCAAAATATGTTCATAAGACTTTTCAGAAACCTCTTGCAATATGTGAAAAGTTGGGAATAATTTAACCCTCTGAGCGAATGAGATATAAAGTTCCGTTCACTGACCTCCAAGATTCACTGCAGTTCACCTTCATATTTAATAGAAAATAAGATCGATTTTAAGCATTTTCCAACGGAAGTCTATTTGAGGCAAGTTTAGCAATTTGCCGCCACATTTTGCCAGATATCAGAAATAACCTCGGAAAAGCTGAATATCACTTTTTGTATATAATTTTGAGGGTCTCTATGAAAGGACTTAAATGTTATTCTCATTCTTTTAAATCAAAAGTAAGCTTTTATGTAAATGTCTGCATTCTTATTATATTATGCTTGTAATTGATTAATATCTTTAAACTGCCATGCATCGTAATGTATTGCAATTCTTTTTGAGTCGCCCTGAAAAAAGAAAAAAAAAAAACTATCAATGTTACATACACAATTTTCAATGATGTAATCCTTGATAAAATGTCAATTTTGTTTATTTGAAATAGATCATATCTCCAAAATGCGCTTTGAAGAATAGCTTGCCATTGGGCGGAATATATGGTAATTCTTTTGGGTGCTCCTGTAAAAGAACTATAAATGTTGAATATAACATTTTAATTAGGGTACATGGTACAGTATAAAAATATCCTAGGTATATTCTGTAGTAATCGATGCCAGGGGTCGAAGCAGACGAAAATTGGATCCGTTTTGCGGCACCTTCACAAAAAAAAAAAACAATCGATTAAAACGGATCCTTCACAAAATTACAATCGATTAAAACAGCACTTCATTGGCATTTTGCCCAACATTTTAATCTGTTTTATCAACTATTTTAACAAAAAAGTAACTTTTATTAAAAATTAGTGTAAAAATTCAAGAAACTAAGCATTGAAATTCACAAAATTACATATTAAAATTCACAAAAATATTTTGAACAACCGCGTGTCCGTTTTGACTTGCTTTTTCATGAGTGTGTACGTACATATATAGTATGTATATATGGAACTCACATAACTCAAGAATTATTAGGCACACAATGTTAAAATTTGATATTTTGGATTGTTGTAACATCTAGTTGCAAATCTCCCTTTTTGATTGCTGAGTAGTTTATTTACAAGGTCAGTGAAAATACTTTCAATGCATTAAAGCATATGAACAGCTTCAATACATAATGGTCACATAAGAATGTCGCCAGATTTGTCACCAAATTAAGTTTTTAAAACTGAACTCAGCTTGGCGATAGCTCTTATATTTCTCACGAAATCTGCAAACTTTAATATTATTGAAGTTTCATATGTCAGTTACAAGTAAAATTCATTCGAATGAAGTGCATCAAAATTTTTATTTACATGGTGTTGAAAAAGATTTTCAATGCATTCAGGTTCATGGTCAACTTCAATACATTTAAAGTCTATGGACAATAATTGTTTGGACCATGCCCAAAATCTCGCCAACTCTCATCAAGCTTGAAGAGTTCTGGAGAAATTTGGCGCAAAAAGTTTCTATAGCTTGGTGTTTTTTTTTTTTTTTTTTTAGGAAAATCGCCGAACGTTAATATTATTGACTTATGGTATCTCCTTTTCAAATGAAATAAATTTGAATTAAGGGCATCAAAAATTAATGTAGTGTAATGGGCGTACAAGGAAGTCACGTGGTGTCCACATCACATTTTTTAACTTTAAATTTTGAAAGAAGTAATTAGAACCGATTTCATCCAAATATATTTTTTAACGTTGCTTAAAGTGCTTAAACAAAATTACGTGACCAAATATTTTCAAAGGGGCAGATCATGACTTTTTTTTTCTTTCTTTTCTTTATCTTCGGCTTAGGTTTACCTTTATATGCTCCCACCATTACAAAAGTGCGGTGAAGAAGATTTCTTCTTACAGTTCATCGTTGTCGCTTTACTTTAGTCTTTGAATACCTCCACCCCCCAGAATCACAACTGCAATCACAATTTTTACATTAAATTTTTTTAGATTGAATTATTTTTATTTTCATTACGCAAAAGGCTTGGATGTTGTTGTTTTTTTTTTTTACTTCTTTTTCCTTCTTCTTTTTTTTTCTTTTTTTTTGTGGACTTCAACTGTAATAAAAAAATATATAATTATCTATGCAATAAATAACATAAGAAATTCGCACTAATGAATTAATCATAATGGAATAGTTTCATATATATATATTTTCGTTTCGTTTAAAACAAAATATTTTATATTCCCTTTTTACCTCACTTATCTGTTTTTTAATTTTCGCCTCAATTTCAGTAACTTTCACGTCTGTTTAACCGTGTGTTCACTTCCCTTCATTCTTCATTTTATTTAATTTTTTTTCCCCTTTGGTTAAATTGCCTGCATAAACTTACTATTCCGACCCCCACGTCGTTCCTTTTAAAAGCACGTAAAGATTGTTTCACTCCTCTATAATTTCCACGAAAAGATTAAACAAAATATTACTTCTTTTTCCAGGAAAACGTAATCTTTTTCTTCACAAATGTTATAAAATTCCTGGAAGAGTTGTGCCCCATTGTAAACCTTTTTCCATGGAAAAATGAATCATTGAAAATCCCTCCTCTTTGAGAGATTAACTTTGTGCTCGGAAGTAGCATACGTAATTTATCTCCTCCTCTCCTTTTATTTTTTTTTTCCCTCCTTTCTCCTGGAAACTTCTGATTCCAGGAAAAGTTCTCTGTTCTTTCTCCGGGAATTCTGATCTCTGACCCAAAACCCCTCTCTCTGTAAATGATGATGTTACACTCATGTGGCTTAGGCAGGGTGTGGATTTTTATAAATTTTTTTAAGGTACACCGGCTTTGTGAGTGAATTGCTTCGGTAGAAACATGAGACCAGGGTGATAGTTTTAGACTACGACAAAGTCAGATATTTCATACTATATCTTAACCCTTTAACGCGCGGTGTTCAAACTCTGGAAACACCAAACTCGGGCATTTTGACTGTTGCCAGTCACGAAGAATAGATTTGATTTCTATAAAAATATTTGCTCGTGACATAGCTCCACGAGAATCCTTTACTTTTTAGCCCGTCATTTCCCGTAATAAAAAGTCACGATTATTTTTAACAGCACTGACATCTGCTGAAAAATGGAAGAATGCGAGAACAGCTGGAGAGATTGTCGCATGCTGAAAAAAGGGCAGCTGTTGCCATCGGTCGACTTAACTACTAGCAAGGTGGTCGACGATCGAAACATTCGTCGCGTGCCACAGATCTAGAGACCCTTTTTTGACGCAGCTGGCTGTGCCGGCAGAGCCAGCTGTCGTCAAAAAAGGGGTCTCTAGATCTGTGGCACGCAGGGGCGTAGCCAGAAATTTTTCATGGGGGGGTTACGACTACTACAACTCATATATATGTATGTATACGTGGGTGTGACAATGTAGTGAAGAATATAAATTTTGTATGGCAAAAAATTCCTCATGGGGGGGGGGGGGGTATGACCCCCTAACCCCCCCCTTGGCTACGCCCCTGGTGGCACGCGATGAACGTTTCGATCGTCCGCCATCTTTTTGGTAGTTAAGTCGACCGATGGCAACGGTTGCCTTTTTTTCAGCATTGGGAAAGGGTTGCCCTCAAAGGGTTAAAGCGGTTGTCCAGGGCTGTATTATTATGTTAAGGGATAGACCGGCATTTAATGTCAGAAGTTGCTATTTTAAGGATGAGACTCGAACCACACGCTTAAACCAAACGACCGAAATTCGATCAGTCGGAGCGAAAAGTGAGCCAGTTTTCAAAAGTGAGCTTCTCCTTTAGGAGTGTTTTTGGATCACAAGAGCGGAGCGGACTATAACAACGAGCGGGGAGGGGAAATTCTCGGAAAAGTTAGGAAGCGAGGAGAGGATTCTCTGAAGAAGGACTACGTAAAGAGCCCTTTCTCGGAAAAACCGGTCGGTTTCCAAAGAAACAGATCGCTCCGCAGTGTATCGTTTTTTTCGCTCTTTGGGTTTAAGCGTGACGTTTCTACAGAGTATCACGTAGGTGGGAATGCGAGACAGATATTCACAGCTTTTATCCGAGATGAGATAGTCGATCTTGTTGTCAGCGTAAAATTACAAATGTTCAATGTGACCACCGCCAGAAACACAAACATTGCATCCATTCTGTAGCAGAATTCGTCCCACTCTTTTTTTCAACACGTTTTCGACGACTTCAGTTATCCCCGTTTTCAGTTCAACAGTGGCCGATGGTAGAGGTGGTGACGCTTTTTGAGAGTGTGCCGAGCTTTTTAGCCTTAAAGAATCTTTTATGTAGCCACAAAGAAATATTTCGCAGGAAGTTAAGTCGAGGCTTCTTGCGGGGCCTCTGATGAAGAGCATTGTCGAGATCTGATTTGCGGTTCAATTGAACTCAAAATTGATTGTGGATTATGAAACTTCATTCATTCTCACTTAAAAATGATGTGTGAAACGGAACGCTACCTTCTATTATTTAGAAGACGCAGCCTCTCTAATTTTGGATGTTCACCCTGGCAGGGCTGCTACCCGCGACTAAAAGGCGATTATTGGCTACTATTTTTAGCAAAAGGCGACTATGGCAACTAATTTCTTTTTTAAAAAAGGCCTAAAAGTGTGTATTTTTTGAAAAAATTGGAAAAAATGCAACTTTTTTGATTAATGACCTTTTTTTTACGAAGTTTTAGATCACAAGTTAAAAAACAGTTGCGAACAGCCGTTACAGAAAATATAAATTAAGGGTATTGATTAGTTCGATTACCGATATGTGCCTTACGTATATCGATATGTTTTCATCACGGCACCAACTTTCTAGCCTGTGCAGATGCAGCTAATCTCTGTGTTTTTTGCGATATGTCCTCGAAAAGTAAAGAAGCATTTGAGGACAATTTATAATTATTAGATTGTTTTTAATTAGATTAGTGTTAATTATTTCATTAATTATAAAATGTCCCCAATTTTGTTTCAGAATTGGGGACTTGTCCTCAATTCCATGTTCGAATATATGATCACCTTAAGTTAAATAGAACTTAAATATTCAATAAAACTGTCCTTGCATTGCTTGTCACGCAAAAAGAGTATTTTCGCCTGTCTCTATGACGTCATCTACGCGAGAGATTATGTTCCGTGACTTTTTTTGAAAGAATCAAGGAATGAATTGTGTCGCTTCTGTTTCTGTTGTTTACTTTTTCAAGGCGTGATATCTCGCTAGATATTTAGAGTTGAAATGAAGTTAAAAAATGTTTAATTTTTTAGAGATCTTTCGAACTGTATAAAAAGTTTTGCTTTTGGTTAGAAATAAAAATGTTGTTTTTATCAAAATTTCAACATGGCCGCAGATGCACCGAGAGCGATGGTCACACGGTCGATCCCGGAATTGTAACGGGCAGGGCTTTTTTTACTGAACAACGCATGGTCAACTGAAATGTTGATGTGATCTCTAAAATGATTCATTGAAATTCTAATGTTGCGACCTCTTTGAACCCAAAAACAAAACAAATCTAGAACATAAAAAGATTTAAAAGCACATGTGCAGAACGTCCGAAATAAAGATTTTTTGCAGCTGTGAATATTTTACTTCGAAATACGGGCTATGTTTCCGAATTTAAGAGTCCGAAATGAGCATCGGTAGTTTGCGCTATATTATCGAAAACCTTTCTGCAATAAATATGTAACAGTTCTCTAATTTTTTACAGTGTAGGGAATGGCTTAAAACTGTTTAAGTGGTATTTATAGGTGTCTAAAATAATTGTGCATGTTTTGGCCCTATCGATAGCTCACGGTTTTATGTGTGCTCTTTTTATACTCAAAAAAATAACTCAAATGGTCTGTATACATTTATTTTCTCCGTGAGGCATGCTCGCTCACTCCTCCGCACACACTCTCTCACAGCTCTGATACAAAGTTTTCATCGCTACACCTGCGCTGGTTACAACAGCGCCCTCTTTACACAGTGGCCAGGCGTATCTCTCAACATACCGCCCGCCTTGATAAATTTTCTTAAAAATTTTCAATACACTCATCAATTTACCAAATCTGATGACATTTGTAATGGTTGCGAACACTATACACCATAAATGAACATTAAGTAAAAATTACTCAAGTTTTTCTAATGAAAAAATACACTACAAATTAACACAAATAAATTGCAATATAAACATATAGACACAAATCATAATTCAGTTAGATTCAAAGGGTAATTTAACAATTTTGTTTACAGGTCTTTTATAGACACCTTTACTCGTTTTTAATGTCACCACTCTAGTTATATTATCCTCTCCTGGGTGAATTTCAATTATTTTGACGAGATTCCATTTCAATAGTTTAGAATTATCTTCACTCTTTACCAAAACTACATCATTTACGTTAAATTTCTTTTCTCCTTTATACCATTTAGGTCGCGCTTGAAGACGATTTAAATAGTCGGTAGACCATTTAGTCCAAAATGTTTGAGTTAACTTTTGTACTAATTCCCACCTACTGAGCCTATTCATTGAAATCTCCTTAAACTCTGGTTCAGGTAGGGATGTTAACGAAGAGCCTGTTAAAAAATGGGCTGGAGTTAGAGCCAAGTCATCGTTGGGATCTTCAGAGAGGGGGCAAAGAGGTCGGGAGTTCAATACAGCCTCCACTTGGGTAACTAGTGTAAAAAATTCTTCGTGAGTAAGAATTGTATTTCCCACAACTTTTTTGAGGTGACCTTTCAATGATTTAACTCCAGCTTCCCACAAACCTCCAAAATGAGGAGTGGCAGGGGGATTAAAATGCCACTTTATGCCCTCGGAAGCCAGGAAATCTTCAAAATTTTCTGAGTTTTCTTTTTTAAATAATTTCGTTAAAATTTTACGAAACTCGTTATTAGCACCTACAAAATTTGTACCGTTATCACTAAAAATTACACTAGGCCTACCTCTGCGAGAAATAAATCTTTTTAGAGCCCCAATAAATGCTTCCGTACTTAAATTACTCACAATTTCTAAATGTATAGCTCTAACTACAAAACATACAAAAATACAAATGTAACATTTATACACTTTTTTCACTCTTCCTGGGCTTAACTTGATGTTAAATGGACCACAAAAATCCAGTCCCACCTTCGTGAATACTCTTGCTATGTTGACTCTAGCACTGGGCAAATCTGCCATTCTTTGGTGTTTACCTTTAGCACTTACCTTAAGGCAGGATACACATTTTTTAATTACATTTTTAACAGTTGATCTCCCTTTAACAATCCAAAATTGGGAGCGTATTTTAGCTAAAGTAGCCTCAGTACCTGTGTGAAAATAAAAAATATGATAATAATTAATAATTAATTCACAAAATGGATTGTCATTAGGAATCAAAATGGGGTGTTTTTGTCCAATAGGTAAATTTGAATGTCTCAATCTACCACCAACACGAAGTATATTGTTCTCATCTAAAATTGGGAACAAATTCAATAAGTTACTGGAATTAGGAAGCTGTTGTCCTTTCTCGATACACTGAATTTCCTTTGCAAAATGCACCGATTGCACATTTTTCACTAAACATAGCAAAGAGGCAGATAATTCAGATGCAGATAATCTGCCAGAAGTTGGATGCAATGGGTTTCTAGCATTTTGCATAAACCGTAAACACCATGCAATGATTCTTTTCAGTTTCGTGAAGGACGAACAGTTGTAGATGATTGGAAGTATTTCAGTATATTTTAAAGGGAAACAAACTGATTCCTTCTCTTTATCCCTTAGCTCTTTTTGATATAATTCACTATTCGGTTGGTCGTTGAAAATACTAGTGAAGTTCACAACGTGCTCTTGAAGAAAGGATGGTCCGAACCACCACAGGTCACTTTCTTGAATTTTCTCTGGATCTAGTCCTCTAGAGATTATGTCCGCAGGATTTTGTTCTGATGGAACATGATACCATTGACCAATCTCGGAGAGCTCTTGGATGATTACTACACGATTGGAGACAAACGTTTTTAAGTCTCTCGATTCCTTTCTCATCCACGCTAAGACTATGGTAGAGTCCGTCCAATAGAAGATTCGTTTAATGTCCATTTTTAATGCATTTTGTGCTTTGTGCATTAATTTGGTAAGAAGCACTGCACTGCACAACTCTAGTCTAGGTATTGTTACTTGCTTAATCGGCGACACACGAGATTTACTTGTGACTAGTTTCACTTTCACTTCACCATCTTTAGTGACTGATCTTGCGTATATCGCAGCACCGTATGCCTTCTCGGAGGCATCCGCGAAACCGTGGAGTTCAATCACTGCCACATTTTCTATCACTATACATCGTTCAATGTTGATATTATTTACACTCATTAAGGATCTCACAAATTCTTTCCATTCGCCAGCTTCTTTTTCAGGAAGGTTTTCACTCCAATCAATTTTTTTCATCCACAATTGTTGCATGAAAATTTTTGCTTTTGTAATAACTGGACCGAGTAATCCAAGAGGATCAAAAAGTCGGGCGATTATGGATAAGACTGATCTTTTGGTTGGCCGATCATTTTTTTCCACTTCTACCTTAAAGGTAAAACAATCGGTCTTGGGTTTCCAGGCAATGCCTAACGTTTTAATTTCGTCCGAACATGAAAAGTCATACTCATTTTCTGTGGTTGGGATAAGCTCGGATGTACTCCCACACCACTTATGTAATGTCATGTGCGCAGTTTTAAGAATCTCAATTAGTTGATGTTGCAAAAATTTAGCTGCCTCTAATGTGTTTTCTCCACTTAAAATGTCATCCATGTAGAGGTTATTACACAGTACTTGTGCCGCAATAGGAAAATTCTTTCCCTCGTCTATGGAAATTTGTTTTAAAGTTCGCATTGCCAAATAGGGTGCCGAAACTGTTCCGTAAGTTACGGTATTGAGCTGATACACTTTAACGGGCTCATTGACATCTTCTTTCCACAAAATTCTTTGGAGATGTCTTTGACTTTCGTCTATATTAATCATTTGGTACATTTGGCGAATATCTGCTGTAAAAGCAAAGATATGTTTTCGGAATCGCACTAACAAACTAAACAAGTCGTCTTGTATGACTCCACCATTATATTGGATGGAATTTAGTGATTTTCCACTAGATGTTAAGGTAGACGCGTTAAATACTGTTCTCAGTTTAGTTGTACTTTTCTGGGGTCTATATATGCCATGGTGAGGCATATAATATGTCACCTCAGGTTCCACAGTTTCTTTAATTTCGGTCATGTGTCCCAAGTCCTTGTATTCTTTTAGGAATTCGCGATACAATTTTAGGTACTCCTGGTCTCTAGACAATCGGGTCCACAGCGATTCAAGTCGCTTAAGAGCAATGTCTCTCGAGTTCCCTAAACATGACCAATGCTCTTTAAATGGCATGGAAACCGTATATTTTCCTGTTTCATCTCTCTTATGAGTTCGCGCATAATGTTCCTCACACAATGATGCCTCGCTATTCTTTTTAGATACAAATTCTACATTTTCTACTTCCCAGAATCTCTCTAAAGTTTTACTTAAATCCTCCTCTACAATTAACCCACAGTGAAATTTTGCACCCCTCGACTCATCTAAGATTCCGCTCGCCACATATCCAAACACCGTATTTTGTAAAACCAACTGAGATCCCTGCAAATATATTTGTCCAGATAGCATGAGCTCATAAAAAATCTCCGCGGATAACAAAATATCAATCCTACTCGGAACATAAAATGTTTCATCTGCTAAATTAATCCTCTCAGGAATATTTATATCCACCTTAGTTAATTTTGAAGGCGTATAATCAATTATTTTATTTACTACAAGCATGGTTAATTGTCTTTCGTAACTCCTATCTTTATTTGCAATACACGTTTTGACACAGCGCCTTATGGTCCTGGTTGATTCATCCAAACACGAAATTTCTACATTTACTTTTTCGCATTTCAGCTGCAATCTATTTAAACAATTTTGAGTGATCAACGAGACCTGTGACCCCGAGTCTAATAAACACCGAACTTTCTGCCAGTTAGAATTCCTATCTCTTATGTAGCACCGTACTGTACTCAGTAAAACGCTTCTTGATTGAGTTGTTTGTATCCCTTCAGTGTGGCTGGCTTCAGCCATAAGCACTGCGCCGAGCGATGACTCATTTTTCTCTCCTAATCTTTGCTGCTTAATTTCATTGGCAGGTGTCTGATTTCCAACGCTCCTCTCTCTTGTTTCTCTGGATATGTGCAAGAGACGGTTATGTGGTTTGTTACAAAAACAATTCTTACCGCGACATTTTGATGCAAAGCAGCCTTGGGCTAAACACTTAAAGCATAAATTGTTTGCCTTCACGACCTCTAACCTTTCATTAACAGATAGGTTTTTAAATTTCGGACACAAATATAATGCATGATTATTTGAACACAGAAAACATTTAGAATTTTTTACCTCAGATAAAAACACACTAGACACTCCCTTATTATTGAAACGAGACTCTCGCGACTTATGTACATTATTTACACCAGTTTTCGTTTTTACTCTTGTGGACTGAAAAATGTCGCATTCTCTGCCTAATTCGTGCTGTTTGAAAAATGATTCCCCTTGTTTGCAACTAATATGTGTCATTAATTCGTGGTCAAGAGAGTTAAACAATCTATCCGAAACAATTAATTCACAAAGCGATTTAAAATCACTAACCTTTCGTTGTTCGCAATAGTACTCAAATGACGCACTTAAGCGCGATGCAAATTGTGCATAATTTTCGTTGGGCAATTTTTGTGTTTTATTAAAACTGTTTATGCATTCTCGTGGTGTAGGTTGAAATTCTCTTAAAATTATATCTTTAAGTTTTTCATAATTGTTCATATCCTCTTCCGAAACATAAACCATTAAGTTTCTTGCTTTTTCTCCTAGAATATTTAAGAGGATTTCCGGTTTTAACTCTTTCGATACATTTTTTGTTTTAAACGCTTTCTCGAGCGAATTAAAAAATAAATTAAACGACTCTGCTCTAGTGGGTACGGGAATGGTTAAGGTCTTAATGCTTTTAATTAAATTCTCTAGATCATTAGTTGATGATTCTTGCACACTGGATACTTCCGATTTAGATTGATTTTGATCTTTCCTAACATTGGCTAACGCTATCTCCTTTTCCAACTGCGCAAGCTTAAGCCGCTCCATCTCTAATTTAAATTCATTATTTAGCTTTTCCCTTTCTAACTCATCGAACTTGTTTTCTTTTCTTCTAAAATCCCTTCTACTACACTTTCGACCAAAGTTGGGTTATTTTTATAAATATCACTCGTCTCAATTAAATTCTTTAAGTCCACTACTTTAGCTCCCTCCGGAACCTTTAAACCCAATTCTTCAGCCGCGAGTTTAAGGTCATCTTTCCTAAGTTTTTGTAGTATTGCCATTTTCAAAAGGGAAATTGCTCTCACCGTTAAACACGAAATTACTCTCAAATCTAATAATTAATTACTAAATTTAACTCAAGAGGACAAAAGCTCTTACCTCTATTTTGGGACCGATGTCGCACGAGACCAGGAACCCATTTCTCAATTACTCGACACTAAAGCTATAGTAAGCTCCGGCTATTTAGGACCATGTTTTGGCCCTATCGATAGCTCATGGTTTTATGTGTGCTCTTTTTATACTCAAAAAAATAACTCAAATGGACTGTATACATTTATTTTCTCCGTGAGGCATGCTCGCTCACTCCTCCGCACACACTCTCTCACAGCTCTGATACAAAGTTTTCATCGCTACACCTGCGCTGGTTACAACAGCGCCCTCTTTACACAGTGGCCAGGCGTATCTCTCAACAGTGCATGTGTTTTATAAAGTTTTAAAGATACCCTATCTCACAACGCTAAATTTGCACTTATGCGAAGCGATCTTGGGACGTATCCCTCGCGTTATTCAAGAGTCCACTGTATTTGTATGATACTATTTTGGCTACTATCTATTTTTTATGCATAAGGCCACTAAAGCAACTATTTTCAACACTGTTAAGCTGTAGAAACCCTGCCTTGTAAATTCCGAAGTTTACAGTTGCAAAATTTTGAATATACAATTACGATAAACAATGGAAAGCGCTGTTGGACAAGTAAAATTTAGAAATAAAGCAGCATAGGTTAGTATTAGAATGTTGGATAATTATGTGACTTTTTCAACAACTCTTTTTTTTTAACTACAAAAGTGTGAGTAATACAATTTAACAAACAAATGGAAGGAATACTTGAATAGTTACAAATAAAATTTATAAAAACTAAATAAAGGCAGAATATGCTAATATTAGAATAGTATTTAGATTTTTACACAATTCTACACTTTAATAGAAGCATTTCAACCTTTTAGTGGGAAAAGTCAAGGTTTCACCATGACTTGGCTTCACTGTTGAGTTTAAACATCAAATGATGGTGCAAAGTTTCTCCATAGAAAGGATGCAGCTAATTTAGCACCATTTTTTAGTTAAATGTTGAACTACTTCTATTAACGGTGTATCTTATAGGTCAGACCTTATGTTAGTGAGAGTTTTAACATTTTTTCTGACCACTGCTTAACAAACGGTTATGGTTAATTTGATGAAATAGAGAGCAATTACTCAGTGATACAAATCTATACTGGCGAAAGGCTGGGCCGGGAAGTAACGACCGGAAATCACTATAGTACATGGTATAATCCGCAGCCATAACATAAATGGATTTCGTAGCAATCTATGTATATTTGTGGCAGCGAGTGAACAGACAGACAGACAGATCGGGGTGTAAACACTTTTCAAAACTTAGTTGGAAATTTTAGAAAGCAACCCTTATGTTAGCGAAACGCAAATAAACTGAAATGGATTCAAGCAAAGAAAAGATGAAAGTTTTCCTTCGTTTTATTATTATTTATTTATTTATTTATTACATTCGCTGAACTGTGTAGTCATTTAAAAAAATATACTTTGAAGTTTATCCTTTCCGTTCTACTCTGGATTATATTTTAAGTTTCTTTGTCAAAACATTTTCAAGTGAAACACGTGCTTCAGAAAAGCCCGTCAATTTTCACTCTCACTATCAAAACATCAGAGAGAATTTAAATTTTAATGGAAAAAAAACATCAAAGGCTCTGCAAGCGAATTATTTTTTTTAACATCAAAGGAAAACACGGATTATGTTTTTTTTTTTTTTTTTTTTTTTTTTTTTACTAGATAAGTTTACAAAACGAATAACGAATGTCTGATAAAAAAAAAGAGAAAAAAATGATGCTTTTATAAAAATAACCAGAAATGAATGTGATGTTTTTTTTTTTTTTTTTCCTTTCTTTTCGATTTCATGAAGCGTGACAGACTTACTTGATACAGAATTAAGAGATATGTGAAGTCGATAAAATGTTTTTTTCCATACTTGTTGAAATTTCAAAACATTTTTTTTCCCCTTGCGCCATATAATTGGTACTGTGAAATTTTAAAAATGTAGAAAAAAAGAAATTCTGGAATAACATAAGAGTCTGAGAGCTAAGATATCTGTCGCGATATATCTTACATAAAGATATCACTTGTAAAAACGAAGTACGTAGAATCAAGCAAAATGTACTCACTTCGGATTATTTTGTCATCTTGTAATAACACCACCTTTACTCTTAAATTTAAGCAACACATGTGTTCATTTTTTGAAATATAATTTATATTTAAGCACGCCATGTACTTGTTTTTGATACAAACGTATACTTTTTTTTTTAAGGTTGCGTCATCTTAGAGACAGAGGGTAAAATAAGTCTTTTTTTTTTCTACATTTCAAATTTTAATAATGTAAATTTTTATTTTAAGACACAGTTCACTGACCCCCTATCTTCCTTGCAGCACGCTACGAGTGAGGACCCCTTAAAAAGACTCTCACAAAGGGCACCCCACCCATTGGCCTAGATCCCACGTGTAGATACTTGGCCGTAATCCCACGACACAACACAAATCCCTGCAGCACGCCTACAGCTTTTGTTAACAAATTAAAATACATTAATCGTGTACTGTTCGTCAACTTTAAAGCATAAAAGTAATATTTACAATTGCCCCGCGCCCACTTCCCCCAATTAATTCTAACTGCTTTTATCCAAACAGCTGCTTACCCGTTCTCCGCTCGGTAGGAGACGAATATTTTCCCTATACATGTAATTCGAATTAAACCCAATAATGCGGAATCTCAAAATGTGAAAAATTACTTGAATCGTGACTAAAAGTTGACGTCATGAGTGCAAATCTGAGACGATAGCAACATGATGAGACAAAAACTACGTCAGTGCCACTGGCGATCAGAAAAGTAAGAACTTTACAGTATGCAGACGAAACTTTTCTCTTTCAAAAAATGTATGATTTCTAGATCATATATTTCTGCTTTTTAGATTTAATTTATAGCATTAATATATACCACGTAAATGACATTACACGATGTTTACAACTATTTTATTTTATCTTGCACTTCGTAAATTATGGACAATGCATTAGCGCAGTTATGTTACACATGACTTTATTGAATTTTACCAAATTAAAAAACTGAAACATGAAACATCAAACATCAAACAATGGATGCGCTATTTACGTTTAAAAGCCAAAAATGCACCCTGTTTCCGTGAAAATCATCTCGCTTTTGTAATTGAAAACGTTCGTGACAAGAAAGCTTATTACACTGACTGAACTCTTAATGCAGTATCACATTTGTTACATAAAACTTACGTTGATCTCACTGTCAATTCGCGCTAAATAAATAACTAATTTGATATTTTATTTTTAACAGATTAGTTGCATGGTATCAAATTCAATATTTGAGCACAATATGAAGTCGTTTCTTCTAGAGTCCCTCCTGTAACTTGAAAATATATGAAAAAATAAATAGAACTTTTACATAATTATTTATATGGAAATATTCTAAGCACATCGGATCCCGTTATTTGAAAAGATTCCACAAACGCCATGGAAAGAACAATTACTTACACATTGTATTTTGTATTATTTGCGAGTGCCTTGTTGTGCACTTGATTGCAATATCTTTCTCGTACGCGATACATATCTTAAAATCTCTGGTGATTTATTTTTTATTTTCATTTCATATTCCTGACTTTTCATACTGTCTTAATTTTTAACGCTTTGCGCACGCGCTTAATCGATTACATTACCAATTGACGGTTACCAATTAAATAGTTTTCCATATCACTACTTCCATGTTGAAGACGTTAATCTGCCTTTACTCAGTTTCAAGAAAAACACCTACGAAGTTTCATTGATTCAGTCAGGGGCGTAGCCAGGGGGGTGGGGGATATCGGGATATATCCCCACCCCCGAAATTTTTGGATTAGTGATGAAATTCCGTTTATTTATACACTTATAAGTTCATATCCGCCCCCCCCCGAAAAATTTTCCTGGCCACGCGCCTGGATTCAGTTTATACTGATTATTGAATTCTCTCGTAAAATAATCAAGATTATTTTACGGGATTATCTATTTAAGACATGGGGCTTTGAGAAAGTAGCAGAAATGCATAAATGGAAAACAGCATTGCTTAGAAAACTGGACAATGCATTTAGGTAAAAATAAACAAAATTGCAGTTTCGCGTTTTTGACGTAGTAACAGAGATATATTATTATACATATAATCCTTGATAGGTTACCATATTTAGTAATATTTCATCTCACCGTGGTGGCAAATACCCAAATTGTACCAAAATTAAACTCTACCTAATTTTTATTTATGTATAACCTTCTGAGCAACTTTGGTGTTTGCCATCTACGAAGTAAAGGTTTTTCATGACGTGACAACTTATGCTTGCGTATAATTGATCTTTTTTTTTTCATGATCAGTACTTCGGGATGGGAATCTCCATGGTAAAAAAAGGCCTAAAAAATCCGACACCAGAAAAGTCTAATTACACAGTGGGGTTACGCAAATACGCGCTGAACATAACACTCTTGCGTATGTCCGGAGCAGCACATACGTTAACGTATGTTCCTTTATTCGCACATCACGAAGCGTAAAACCGACTGAAGCGAGTGAAATAAAACTTGAACTATACACGCTTGAACCAAACGAGCGAAATTCGATCATTCAGAGCGAAAAGTGAGCCAGTTTTCAAAAGGGAGCTTCTCCTTTAGGAGCGTTTTTTTTATCACAAGAGCGGAGCGGAATATAACAATGAGCGAGGAGGGGAAATTCTCGGAAAAGATAGGAAGCGAGGAGAGGATTCTCAGAAAAAGGACTACGTAAAGAGCCCTTTCCCGTAAATACTGGTCGGTTTCCAAGGAAACGCATCGCTCCGCAGTGTATCGTTTTTTTTCCGCTCTTTGGGTTTAAGCGTGTAGGCGTCGAATTTTTAAAAAAATCATTTGATCTTGGGATTTTCCGAAAATTGTTTTCAAACTGTGTAAAGTTTTGTTCTCTCATCACGTAATAACAACTAAAGTGGAAGAAATGAAATGTGCTTTCATGATTAGGTGATCACTCAACTTAAACTATACGGGTCGGATTTTAAATTTTTTTAATTAGATTTTGAGATTTTTCTGAAAATCGTTTCAAATTGCGAAAATTTTTGTTTTTGTATGCATAAAAACAGCGTATCATTTGCACAACAAGTGTACACTTTTAAAATATTTAAAAATATCCACTTTTTATATACAAATTGTATACAATCTTCATATTTTTGCTTAAAAATTGCAGACTTTCTCTAGCTGACTAGGTGCTTTAATTTTCAATTATTTATTTTTAAAAAACTGTACTCAATTTGGATAGCTATATAGTTATTGTGCATTAAAGTTAATTTAATAATGTGCAGGTTGTTGATAATTATATTCTGTACATCATTTGAATTATAAGTGTTATACTCACAGTGGACAAAAATAACACTGGATTATTTGCCCACTGTACAAATAAACCAGTGTTATTTGGACGCAAAATCCAAGCGTGGAACAAATTCCAACATGTGAAGAAAAAATGTGTATATCTGATATATACCGTGCGCGTATATCAGCTGTGTCACGTTGCGGCCTGTGTCCGCACTCCCTTCCCATTTTCAATTTTAAATGTACACACAAATCGAGCGCGAAATTTGAAATGTAATTAAGTTTAAAAATCAAAAATTTCCAATGCTAACCCAGGAAAAATTGCGTTAAAATGTGTACAAACGTACAAAAATATGTGAAATTGTGAGACTATCATAAATAAATGTGCGATACCCTTACAAACTTAAAAAAATTTTTTTTTTTTTACAAAGAATTTCAGATGCATAAAAAATGTGAATAAACGTTCATAAATGCTTATTTTTTGTTAATAAAAATACAAGAATGCACTGTTATAAATACTAAGTTCAACGTTTCACCAAATAACCGGTGAAATCAGGGAGTTACAAACAATGTCATATACGCTGAACCGCATTAATGGTTCACCCGAAAATGTCTCATAAAAGCCAAGTACAAACTGAACCCAGATTTGGGTTCAACTGTGAAAACAGAGTTTTACGGTGAACTAACGTGGCCGCCGTTAGCTCGTGTTAGGAGGTTAGGGGCGATTACAAAAAATAAGAAAAAACTGCCTCATGAAATCTTCGAAAAGAAAAATCTTTCAAAAGTGGAAGGAAGAACATAAATATAGGCTGTGTAAAGGAATTGCCGCATTCGACATCGAATGAACACGTTTGACAGCAATGACTATCTACATCTATTTAAAAGAGAGCAGAAACTGATTATAGCTTATAGCTCATCAATATTTTTGAGTTACTTTGGCGACAGCTGGCTGTGCCGGGCACAGCCAGCTGTCGTCAAAAAAAATCTCTGGATCTCTGGATCGTCCGCCATCTTGCTGGTAGTTAAGTCAAGCAATGGCAACGGCTGCCCTTTTTTCAGCATTGGGAAAGGGTTGCGTCTCAAAGAATTAACTCTCTAAATCTTTTATGGCTGTTCATATCAGTTTTCCGAAAAACAGTTATTCTCACTGCAATTATTTAATTTTTCTGTGTGCTAATCACTGTTTATGAAAATTAGAGGTATGCCAGATTGTTAAAAAGTTAGATCCGCTGACACGGGTCCGTAAGCGTATAACTTGTTTTTGAATCAACGGATACGAATATGAAACTGGATCATTTGTTTCTTATATCCTCAGTACGGATATGAAAACGGATCATTTGTTGTCATATAAACAGATGCAAATACGGATAATATTTTTGCTCTGACGAATCCAGATAAGAATTCGGATATCTTTTTGCTCAAACGGATACAAATGTGGAAAAAGGATCTTTTTTTAAAAAAAAATATCTGCGGATGCTGATATCAGGCACACCTTTAATAAATATCTGAAGTTAATCCAAGCAAACAAATAAATAAATATGAATATAGTTGAGATTTTCCATCCAGCCGATGTACAATCGAACAGAAATTTTGATGGCAGTACGGCCCACGAGAGAAAAATTTAAACTTGGGACCGATAGGTGAAGATACATTTATCAATATAAAAAAATGTAAATTAAGCTTTCAGATGTGCAAATTCTATGAAATTAAAATGCAAAACTATATTTTATTAGAAGCCGGCGAGCAAAACTTACAGCTCAATTTTCATTTTTTATAAAGAAATATTCTAGCATCAGATACAGTGTATGTGCAGATAAATTTGTTTTGTAGAGTTTTTATAATTAAATGTTTTGCATATTTCTTTTTCAAGCATGAGGCACTAGGCTCTATCTATGTTTAACTGGATATTGCAAGAGCAGTAAAAATATCAAGAAGGATTTTTTAAGTACTGCAAAAATGTTAGCTTTTTTTTTTTTCAAATGCTTTACAGACGAAGGCAAAATGTTAAGCACTTCTAATTGCACTACCATAAAAACTAAAATAAAATTATAGCTGCTTTTCAGAATTAGGAAAAATAATTTTTATTTGCTCCGAAATAATTTAAATTTTTAATAAGAAGAATGACTTACAAAAAAACTTTGAAAAAGCACTTATTTTCACCATAAAAAAAATCTGTGTTTTTACTTAAAGAATCTACAAGTGAACAAACACTTCAAATTAAATAGTCTCTGACTGCATAGGAAATTTGTTCAGGATGTTTTGCTATTTTATAAAAGCAGAGCCAAACAAATTTTTTCACGTAGCAGAACTGAAATTAGAAAATTCAGTGAGGGAAAAAAAAATTATATTTGCTTTCTTCTTTGAGTATACGTGTTTTGGAATTCCCCCATTGATGTACAAAGAAAAGGAATACTCGTAAAAATTATATGTAATTAAACGCGTGAAATCACCGTGAAAGAAACTGAATTGAAATTAAAAGGAAAATATTTCAGCATTTCTCTTTGGGGAAAAAAGAAATTCCAGTTTCCTTAAAGTCTCCGATGATTAATTAAGCAGATGCTCAAAAAATAAACGCAGATTCGGATTAAAAAGTTAGGTGCCGTTTTTACGCTGCCAAGCTGCACTTCTAAACTCTGACCAGGGTCGTAACCAGGGGGTGGACCAGGGACGTAAACTGGTCCAGCCCGTTCCCTCCCTCCCCCCACCCGCTTCTTCCCGTAATTTCTAATTTTTGTTAGTCGGATTTCGCACGATAATCAAGCTTTTCTCTGAGAAATTTTGCTCCTTTTTTTTTTTTTTTTTTTTTTTTTTTTTTTTTTTAAGCATTCGGGTGCTATTTCTTTCAAGCACGGGATTTTGTCTACGCGGCGCGCCGTAGTCACTTTTCTGTTTGATCCATGTTTTCTGCAAAGTGATTTGATATCGCAAACGGAAACATGGACTATCCCTTCAGATGATTTTCAAATACCAGGATTCACTTTGGTCGGACAGATAGACCGTAGTTTCCAAAACAGAAAGCCATCTGGAGTTACGATTTTTATAAAAGAAAACTTAATGAAACCCTTTACCCATGCCTACACGAGCAGATCGATGGTGTTGAAATGGTCATTGCGTATATTCCAGATAAAGTGAGATTTGCAATTACATACGCTAGTCCTCGAATTTCTTTTAAATATAAATTAGACGCTCTATTCGAAACGTTGCTGAAGGAGGATGATTTTAAGACTGCTTTACTAGGAGATTTTAACATAGAATTAAATTCCGATCAAGGATCCAATTTCAAAACGGAAATGGATACTTTAGATTTTCCAATACGCACTAATCCAAAACATTTCACCACTAGGAGCCAAACAACAATGGATGCCATTTTCAGCAACAAAAGTATGCGAACAGGGAGTCTATATGAGCACTTACAGTTATCATTTTCCTCAATATGGCAGAATTGATTGAATAGATTAAAAAAGAAAAACCCGAAATTCTTCCAGCCGAGTGCGTAAGATAAAATCTGGAAGTAATTTCAGATTTGGTTTTTTTCCCCCCGCTACGCCCTGGCTCTGGCTGACATGTCTTAGTAAATAAATACTCCACTTATGTATGCTTTAACACTTACAAGACTAATTATGTCGTTAATTTTCTTTAGATTTAACCATTTTTGTTACTTTAGTATTTGCATATTGGAAATAACATAATAGTTAAATCTGATTATATAGACCTAGAAAAGACAAATGATAAAAATGAATCAAAGAGTAAATCACTTTTCAACACAATTGTTTCAATAAAGAATATGTAATGTTTGCTTCCCTGCATTAGTGTTACGTAATCGATTTACGCGACCAATCGGAAATGTTTCCGAGATGAGACGTTCCTCTAAAGTTCTTCCAACAATGATGATATCGTCTAGCTATACAAGACATGCTTCATAAGGGCCGACGTCCAGTTAAGTGCGTTTCAGTACGCTATAATGGAACCCAATGTGATTTTTCAGAATCTTGAAGACGGACTGGGAGAAAAGTGCCACCCACTGAGCGGTGGGCGTGCTTTTGTGGTTTCACGCGTTTATCTTTTGGCGGCGAATCCCGACGGGCCATTAAAAGTCAATAAATTCTTCGCCCCTGCACTGTATCCCCCCTTGTACAATGCCTTGACCATTAAAAAAAAAACCCCGCTGCGTCGGAAAAAGACGCAACTGGACCGCAGCCCTGAAGAGAGTCCTCTTAACACCAGACTCATTAGGCGCTCAAAAGTTGCAGGTGCGTTGCAGATCGAAATGGCATAACTTTGAACTGCCACAATCATTGTCCCGTAATGAACGCAATCTGCTCCCAGTCATCCGATGAATTTCTTTTTGACCAGTGAGCCACATCTTGAGATTCAGAGTAGAAAACCATTATTTCCCGATACAGATTGCCAAAGTGTATTCTATCCTGGAAAGAGGGCAGCTATCTTTCTTGCTAATGTCACATTCGAAAACGTACGCCAAAAAATAACACACCAAAATTCGGGTGGAGAATCATCTTTTTCTCGACCAGATTGTGAAACCCTATGTCGATAGTTCGAT
>JAWZYV010016084.1:0-66358 GCA_038373885.1 Cheiracanthium punctorium | reverse complement strand
GGGTGTACTGAAAAATTTATTGCGTGGTTTAATTTTAATATATTTGAGGATAACCATGCGAAAGCATGTAAATCCAGAAGCATAGTCGTAGAGAATTAAATATTGAGGCTCAAATGATCTATCATAGAATTAACTTGATGACTTGGTTGAATACAGGGTTTTCCCCTGATTTACGTATTTTCCTTCTATTTTTTTTTTTTTTTTTTACACACACACACATCTAGAATACTTGAGCACGCAGTAAACACTTTATCGAAGGAAAAAAAAAAAGACGATCATCAACATGCTAGATATGAATAATTTCTTGCACTAAATAGAACATCACTTCCGAATATTATAGACTAGCCGCCTCCGGCGACCACTTGGTTCGCCATCTTAATAAATCTTGTTCGGAGAGACTCCTGTTCTTCAGCGGCTTCCTTGGCACTCAAATCTCTCAGATTCTGAATGGAATTTAAAATTAAGATGGTAAAATTAAGACGGCCCTACGGTAAGTGTCGTCCCTGCTAATGTAAAAAAAACGCCTCCTTTTATGCTACTTAGTTTTTTAGTTCGAAATGGCGCCCCTTCGAAGCCGACGTCCAGATGCGTTGCTTACTGATTCGAGCCACCCCTGATTACAAAAATAAGATGGTTAAATGATAAAAACCTGCAAAAAGGAAAAAATTATTTTCGTCTTATATTAATTCTGAAGAGCTTCTGGATGTATTGGCATTTATCAAAAATGGAAAGGAAAAAAAAAAAAAAAGAAAATCTGAAACATTTTCAGATTTTAAATACGTACTAAAGCGCTATGTATTAAAAGCAAATTATAATCCATGGGTCTTCCCTAATTTCTTTCCTTATTCCATTAAGTTAGAAAGTATATCATTATCCATGAGTGTGATAAAACACAACTAAAATTGATATTTCTATCCTTTTTCTGGATGTAATACATTAAAAATAGATGGGAAAAGCTGTGCAGACAAATGCATAATTCGAACTGAAATAAAGTTTAAAAACTCATTCAGGTGTATTCATAATTCAAGTAGCAGAAGCAGACGATAAATAGCGCTTGGCGCTAGAATCACATCTCCTCAAAATCGTGTATCAACTACTTTATTTGTTGCCAAATTAAAAAGTTGCACGTTCTAGTCTCGGAAGACTTCCAAATCCTATTTTTCTTATGAGTATAAAACATTTCATTCCTGCTCTGATTTCAAATGCACACGGTGCTTTAATTAAAAAATAACCTTACAAATAATGTAAACAAAAAAATCGTTATTCTTTTATTTTTACTTCAAGTGTATGAATAATTTAATAAACTCGCCAAACATGGCAACCTAGATAGATAAACTCTTACACTTTCCAAAGCAGGGTTACAATTGCGAAATGGCGAGAACAAAAATGATCATTTTGAGACACGTTTTTTATCGATATCTCCTAAAATAATTCGAATTTCGAAAAAATCGTTTCGAGGTGTGTCGCGACCCGTCTTGGAGAATTTCCGTACAAAATTTGGTAGGTCTACGATCACCCGTTTCGGAGCTACGCGAGGCACAGACAGACAGACAAACGGACAGTTTACACATTGCTTTATTTATATACTAGCTGCGTGCCCGTTCTTCGCACGGTAGGAAACGAAAAATTTCCTCACATGTGTAATTCGAATTAATTCCAGTGATGTGGAATCTAGAAAAAGCAAAATTATTTCACTCTTGACTTAAAATTTGCGTCATATATGTAATAACCTGAGATCATTGCAATATAATGACACACACACACACACACAAAACTATGTCAGCGTCATTCGGTATCAAAAAAGTGCAAATGGACCGTTTGCAGTGAACTTCTCACTTTCAAATGACTTATTTCCTCAGACATGCTGTCTTTTAGGTTCACGTTTTAGCGTTAAATACCTCAGACACTACATGAAATGATTTTTTTTTTTTAAATACGTCACCCTCTCTTGCAACCCTTTACAAAAAGAAAAGATATAAGAGATAAGACTGCGCTATTTATAAAGGCTTTAAAATTGTTTTTCTCAGTTTAATTTTTCTTCTCGCAAATAAATCCAGTATTTATAAAAGTAAATCGAGCCAAGCAAAGAAATCGTCTGCTCGCGGGACCCGTTTTTTTTATTTTTTTCAACTGGCAATTTTAATCATTGTTACTGTATCCATGACAACCAAACCGCAAGATATCAAATCGAAACTCATAAGCAGGTGCTACTGAAATGAAAATCCTTCTTTACTTAAAAATTCGTAAAAATTCTCCTAATTTATATTTTTCCTCCGTTCTTCTTTTAAAAGTGGGCGAATTGTTTGCTCCGTCTTTTGCCCAAATATAAAAAAGTTATCACAGATAGAATTCAAGATGCAGCAGTTTTAAAAATATTTTACGAAAGTCAGCGTCAAATTTAATTTTATTTGAAAAATTCCCAAAAATCTGCAAATTATGTTACACAGTCCAAACAAACAGTTTTTAAAAGAAAATTTTCTCCTCTATACGATGATGTAAATATCGTTTTCTTGCGAGTGCAATGACCGGCGTTATTATGTATTACGCAAGAAAAATCGCTAAAAATCGGACAAAACATAAAATAAAACATTTTCTAATTGGAATTTCGAAAAAATCGCTTCGAGGTGTGTCGAGACCCGTCTTGGAGAATTTCCATACAAAATTTGGTAGGTCTACGATCACCCGTTTCGGAGCTACGCGAGACACAGACAGACAGACAGACAAACGGACAGTTTACACTCTGTTTTATTTATATAGATATGCACTTCCGAATATTATAGATGAAGACGCATAAAAATCCACTATTTCTTGAATCACAGAAGAAAACAGATAAATGACGATAATGAGCAGTTTTTTAATTTTCAGGATCACAATATAAGCTTCTTGGTTAAGTTGCACACAATCAATATTGAATTATGGAACAATTTCATATTTTCACATAAAATTAGAATACATTATGGGCAAGGATAAGGCACAAGCCCCGAGGGCAAGTGCTTGTCCAAACCTCCAACGCAGCTCTACTCTGTCGCTAACTTACAACAGACTGCTCATATTCAAAGATGCACAGGGGGTATGTCACAAGGACAAATTTGGGCCGTTAAGTTATTACGTATATGAGAGAGAAAAACGGAATTCGAAAGACTTTTCTAGAACATTCGATGTGTGCATCTGCACACAGAGAAGCAAAAACCAAACACTGCGGTCTGGGAGCAGTGCGATATTGCAAGTTAGGCTTTCATATATACGTAAAACAGAAGAAAAAATATATACATAAAAATATATACAAAATAAGAAAAAATATATACATAAAACAGACTGCAGTTGTAAGTTTGATTAGCATAGCTGAAGGCAGGAAATCGAAATGATTAAAAGTACGTTATTGCTTTAAAAATAAAATGGCCGAAAGGAAATTTGAAAGTTTTAAAAACAGTTACTGTTAAAAACTTATAACTCATTAAATTTAGAATAGACTATTAATTTAAATTTAGACAATAGTAATTAACATTTGTATTAATGATTTTTCATAAAACATATTGTTGCGGAATTACTCTGCTACTCCTGGGGTTCGTCGTTCTAAAGTCCTGTTGGTGTAAAAAGTTCAAGTAAAAAGTCACTTGTCAGGATGGAACACAAACTTTATTGCTTCTAGAACTTCGTAGAACAATCAGCTGTACACAATTCACAAGCACAATCTAGCAGTAACGTGCTTTAACAATCCGCTTGGATCAGAAGCTCTCACAAATGCTGTATTTCTCACACAAAATAAGTCACTTTCACAGGCAAAAATTCCGTGGAAATATTCAAGGGATATAGTACACAATCCCTTAAGACACAGCAATGAAGAATTTACACACAGCACTTTAAAAACAGCTTCACAAAGCAAGCTAAAACACAGCTTCTATAGCACTATCAATTCACACAAAACAAGCGTACTGAGAGCTCTTCACACATTGAGCGTTCAACTCGCACTGAACTGTCGGGGCAGCGCGCTGGTGGAATTTAGTTATTTGACTATCAGACCATGGTCACTATGGCGTAATTCCTCCTTTCTTTCAACTCTCATTTCTTTCCTGTCTTTCTCTTCTCTTCCTCTTTCGTCAACTTTCTTTCACTTACTACTTACGCCATGTTTAGTGTACATATTTGTAATATATTGGTTTTTATTAATGTGTATTTGTTTATTACATTGATTACTTAATAGTGTAATTGTTTATTATGTATATTATTTATTTATTTATTAGAGTGTATTTGCTTACTGTGTTTATTGATTATTTGCTTAAATTATGTGTTTAAGATTTGGTTAACGGTTGGACACTGTATATATTTGTGTGACCTCCTAACTCGGGATTGTACTGCCCGGGACGTGCAGTCCTTGGGAAGGGGGCAATGTTACGAATTTTCGGGGCAACCCGCTGCTCTGTGGCTTAAAATGGTTTGTGTACTGTATCCCTTGAATATTTCCACGGAATTTTTGCCTGTGAAAGTGACTTATTTTGTCTGAGAAATACAGCATTTGTGAGAGCTTCTGATCCAAGCGGATTGTTAAAGCACGTTACTGCTAGATTGTGCTTGTGAATTGTGTACAGCTGATTGTTCTACGAAGTTCTAGAAGCAATAAAGTTTGTGTTCCATCCTGACAAGTGACTTTTTACTTGAACTTTTTACACCAACAGGACTTTAGAACGACGAACCCCAGGAGTAGCAGAGTAATTCCGCAACATTTGGTGTCAGAAGTGGGGTTCTAAAGAAAGACTTTAATTTTCCAGTTTATGGTTTTGACTAGACGAAAAATGGAAGAACAACTTCAAAAGCTCATGAATATGATCCAGGAAATGAAATCCGGACAAGACGAGATGAAATCCGGACAAGATGAAATAAAAAAAGAAATGAAAGCCGGACAAGATGAGATGAAAGCCTCACAAGACGAGATGAAAGCCGCACAAGACGAGATGAAAGCCGGATTTAGAGAAGGCGGAATTAGAGAAGAAAATTGAAGTCGGACAGACCGATTTAGAAAAGAAAATTGAAGCCGGACAAGAACAGAAGAAAGCGGATTTAGAGAAGAAAATTGAAGCCGGACAAGAAATAATGAAATTGGGATTGGAGAAAATGGAGACTGCTTTGGGAAAATTAGAGGAATTCGAAAAGAGTGTGCAGGAAAATCAAGAGATAATGGAGAAAAGAATGTCGCTCATAGAAAAAACTCAAACGAAATATGAACAAAGAATTGAAGGAAATGTTAAAGAATTGCAGCAAGACATTTGCAGAATGCGGGAAGAATTCAAGAATAAAATTGAGGAGAAACTAGACTGGAAAGAAAGTATAGTTTCGAAAATACATCAAGAATGTGAAGCTAAAATTGAAGAGAAATTGGACTCTCTCGTAAAGCTGGGAAAGTTACCTGAAAACATCAGGTTATCTTCACACCACCCAGCAGTGAAACTTACTACCTATGACGGAAAGACTCCCTGGGAAGCCTACAAGACCCAATTTTTAATCGTCGCCAAAGCCAATGGTTGGAGCGAGTCCGAGAAAGCGAACCAACTGGCCGCTTCCCTTAGCGGAGATGCAATTTACGTATTGCAAACTATCGGAGCGACGAAGATAGGAGATTTTGACGCCCTTGCCAGTGCCTTGGAGATGAAATTCGGAGAGTGCCAGAAAGAATATAGTAGAATCCAACTTAAGTCAAGGATGCAGAGATCTGGCGAGACCCTTCAAGAGCTGGCTTCGGACATAGGCTGTGTCATCTAGCCTACATGGACCACCTTGATAATGTCCGAGAAGAAATGGCCAAGCGTCATTTTATTGAAGCCATCCGTGATCCAGAAACCCAAAAGTCACTTATGTTGAGGATTATCAGGATTTGAAGTCTGCTCTGGTGTTCGCAATGAAGCTAGAGGCAGCCCAGCGGGCCGTGAGAAAAGATCGGCATGCTGTTAGAGCGGTCACGGTCCAAGAGGGAGCTGACAAAGACACAGAGAGCGTCGAGAACAGGTTGAAGAGAATTGAAGATCTCATAGAACGAAAATTAAGATCCGATAGAACGAGAGATGGCCCAAAGAAAGTAAAATGCTGGAAGTGTGGCGTCAATGGACATGTACAAAAGTACTGTGGTCGAAGGTCTCATGACCAGCAAGAGAATTCTAAGAACATAAAGCAGGGAAACTAGGAGGTGGCCATCTCGCGGGGCGGAGGTTGCCAGATATTCAAAAGCCCCACCTAAAAGTCTTACAGATTTCATCAGTGAATGGCGGGAGTAATAGACTTTTCGTACTGGGATACGTTAATGGTTCCCCATGCCACATGGTGATTGATACTGGAGCTAACGTAACCATCATAAGGACGGATCTGGCCAAGAAACTGAATTTGAAGATTATGTGGACTCCGCCCTCGCTGACCCTCCAGACCTTAACAGGTGACAAGATCGAAGTGGGCGGAAAAGCGTAAGTAGAAATCACGTTTGGAAATGCCAGATACGACCATGTGGTATAGGTCGCCAATATTACAGACTCTTTTATTCTCGGACTGGACTTTTTAAAATCACACAAATTTAATTTGGACTTTAAGAATAATGAGCTTCGTTCAGACTGAGAAGAAATAGCTGCGTTCGATATTAAAAATGAAACTGTTTTACCTGATCAGCAAATAATAGCCCAGACTGATATCACTCTACCTCCCAGAACTGATTCAATAATTTCTGGAACAGTAAAAGAAAGCAATAAATTCCGTTTTGGATTAATCGAACACCCAAACAATAGTGATTTCGTCAGAGGAGTACTTGTGGGAGCAACACTTGTGGACTTGTCTAGAACAGAAATTCCAGTTAGAGTAGCAAATGTGACGGACAAGTCGAAGGTGCTAAAGAAAAATGAAGTGTTGGCGACATGCACTCCTGTTACCTGCATTAATAAGAACATCAGCCAAACGACAGCTAAATCTTCCGAGTGCCTGACGAAGGAATTATTACAAGACGTGGAGTTAACGGCAGAACAGAGAAGCGCTGCGGAGAAAGTAATAGCTGAATTTGAAGACCTCTTCTCTCATACTTCCGGTGACTTTGGCCGTACGAGGTTAACGCAGCATAGAATAGACACAAGCAGCCATTCTCCCATCAAGCAACATGGTAGGCGGCTGCCGTTTGCAAAGCAAGAAGAGGTGAACAGACTTTTAGAGGAGATGCAGCGTGATGACGTCATCGAGCCATCGACTAGTCCGTGGGCCTCGCCGATTGTTTTGGTCCGAAAGAAAGATGGTTCCACCCGGTTCTGCGTTGACTACAGACGTCTGAATGACATTACCAAAAAAGACAGCTACCCTCTTCCCAGGATAGGCGACAATTTGGACACTTTATCGGGAAATGAATGGTTCTCCCCTCTGGATCTCAAGAGTGGCTACTGGCAAGTAGAAATCCATCCCGACGACCGTGAAAAGACTGCGTTCACCACGGGACAAGGATTGTGGCAGTTCAAAGTAATGCCTTTTGGACTCTGCAACGCACCGGGCGGTTACATTCGAGCGTCTGATGGAGACAGTGTTGAGAGGACTTTCCTACGAAGCATGTCTCGTTTATTTGGACGATATCATCATCGTCGGAAAGGCTTTCGAAGAGCATCTTGAGAACATTCGAAAGGTACTGCAGAAATTAAAAGAGGCAAACTTGAAACTAAGGCCATCGAAGTGCAATTTGTTTCGTCGGGAAGTACGTTACCTCGGGCACATAATATCCGCCCAAGGAGTCCGAACCGATCCGGAAAAGACGTCCGCAGTCAAGAACTGTAGTCGTCCGGAGAATATCCATGACTTACGAAGTTTTCTCGGTCTGTGTACTTACTATCGAAAATTCGTGAAGGGTTTTTCTCAAATTGCAAGACCTCTTCACAAATTGACCGGACTGGACAGAAATTTCTATGGACTGAGGAATGTGAAGACGCATTCAACAAACTGAAGACGGCTTTAACATCTTCGCCGATCCTGTCGTATCCTCACCCTGACAAGCCATTTACGCAGGACACAGACGCAAGTAAAGAGAGTGTTGGAGCAGTTTTGTCCCAGGAGATAGATGGCCAAGAACACGTCATTGCTTACTGTAGAAAATGCCTTTCAAAGGCAGAACGTTACTATTGTGTTACGAGAAAGGAACTTCTTGCTATCATTAAGGCCGTGGAGCACTTCCATCATTACCTGTACGGCCGAAAGTTCCTGCTCCGAACGGACCATGCCTATTTAACCTGGCTTCTAAATTTCAAGAATCCAGAGGGCCAGATAGCCAGGTGGATACAGAGATTACAAGAATATGACATCGAGATACGTCATCGGAAAGGAGCATCTCATGGAAATGCAGATGCTTTGTCGAGGAGGCCCTGCATAGACAGTTGTCGCTTTTGCTCCAGGGCAGAGAAAAATTACCATCTAAAACATCCCGTTGTCCGCAAAGTTACATCATCGGAACCATCTCAAGATCCCTGGAGTGACGAAAATGTTCGGGCGGACCAGTTAGCTGATAACATCAAACCTATTGTGGAGTTACTGGAGAAATCAAGCGATAAGCCCAGCTGGTGAGAAATATCATCTTGCAGTCCGGCAACAAAACAGTACTGGGCTTTATGGGATTCGCTTCGCCTGAGAAATGGAGTCCTGTATCGTAAATGGGAGTCGGACGACGGCAAGATGCTCCGATGGCAGTTAGTACTCCCTCGTTCGAGGATTCCAAATGTTCTGGAAGAACTTCATAATGGCTTAACTGGAGGCCATTTTGGCGTAATGAAGACCCTGCAGAAAGTTCGCGAGCGCTTCTACTGGGTTAGGGCTCGAGGCGACGTCGAAAAGTGGTGTCAAGCTTGTGACGCCTGTGCCGCCCGTAAGGGCCCGAAGAAACGAAGCCGTGGAAGACTACATCGTTATAATGTAGGAGCTCCTTTCGAGAGAATTGCCCTCGACATCTTGGGACCTCGTCCGCGAACTTCGGATGGCAACAAATACATCCTAGTTGTCATTGACTATTTCTCTAAATGGCCCGAAGCGTTTCCTATTCCCTATCAAGAAGCTACGACCGTAACAGAGGTACTGGTGCAAGAATGGGTTTCCAGATATGGAACCCCTCTGCAACTTCATTCCGACCAAGGAACGAACTTAACCTCTGCAGTCTTTAAAGGACTATGCCAACTTCTCGGAATGAACAAAACATAGACTACGCCTTTACACCCACAATCCGACGGCATGGTGGAGAGGTTCAATCGCACAATTTTAAAGAACCTCTCGCTTCTGGTATCTAGGTATCAAGAGGACTGGGACAAGAAACTCCCCCTCTTCCTGCTGGCCTATAGGAGCGCCGTCCATGAGACTACCGGCTTCACACCTTCCCAGATGCTGTTCGGCAGAGATCTTCGTCTTCCCGCCGATCTAGTGTTCGGCCACCCTCCAGACGCGCCTTCATCGCCAGAAGAGTACATGGAAAATCTTCGGGCACTGTTTGAAGACGTGCATCATTTTGCTCGGGAGCGGATCAAACTGAACACGGAGAGGATGAAGAATCGATACGACAGGAAAGCTACAGGACATGACTTCAACGTAGGTGACAAAGTTTGGCTACGGAATCCTACTCGACGGAAAGGCCTGTCTCCCAAGCTGCAATCGCCGTGGGACGGTCCTTACACAGTCCTAAACCGGCTGAATGACGTCATCGTTCGGATTCGTATGTTACCAGACTCGAAGCCAAGAGTTGTACATTACGATCGGCTAGCCATCTACCGCGGTGGTAATTAGTTATTTGACTATCAGACCATGGTCACTATGGCGTAATTCCTCCTTTCTTTCAACTCTCATTTCTGTCCTGTCTTTCTCTTCTCTTCCTCTTTCGTCAACTTTCTTTCACTTACTACTTACGCCATGTTTAGTGTACATATTTGTAATATATTGGTTTTTATTAATGTATATTTGTTTATTACATTGATTACTTATTAGTGTAATTGTTTATTATGTATATTATTTATTTATTAGAGTGTATTTGCTTACTGTGTTTATTGATTATTTGCTTAAATTATGTTGTTAAGATTTGGTTAACGGTTGGACACTGTATATATTTGTGTGACCTCCTAACTCGGGATTGAATTGCCCGGGACGTGCAGTCCATGGGAAGGGGGCAATGTTACGAATTTTCGGGGCAACCCGCTGCTCTGTGGCTTAAAATGGTTTAAAATTCGTATTCTACGCTTCAAATAGATAAATTTTGCTTTGTGTTGCATCAAAATCGGCCAATTAGAACCGGAGATATGGAGGTTCCTGTTTGCCATTGTTTTTCAATGGAGGTTCTAGAAATCTCGAGAAATATTGGTCCTAGGGCCTCGTTCTCTTCACATTTGGGGACTTATTTTTGGCACCAAATTTGGCAGTATTTCGCCAAAAGTCGCCAAGCTTGGTGACATTTTGGTCATTTGGCGCGATTTTCCCAATGGGGCCTGGAAGTTGTTTTTCCTGCATTAAAAACGCATAATAAACCTAACATTTCTCTTCTATGACGTAATCAGAATTCCCGCTTTATCTGGAATCTTCGAGGAATATACTTTTCTAGAAACTGCTCGCAGCTTCTGCCTCGGATATATATAAATTCCACCAGCGCGCTACCCCGACAGTTCAGTGCGAGTTGAACGTAAAAAGTCACTTGTCAGGATGGAACACAAACTTTATTGCTTCTAGAACTTCGTAGAACAATCAGCTGTACACAATTCACAAGCACAATCTAGCAGTAACGTGATTTAACAATCCGCTTGGATCAGAAGCTCTCACAAATGCTGTATTTCTCACACAAAGTAAGTCACTTTCACAGGCAAAAATTCCGTGGAAATATTCAAGGGCTATAGTACACAATCCCTTAAGACACAGCAATGAAGAATTTACACACAGCACTATAAAAACAACTTCACAAAGCAAGCTAAAACACAGCTTCTATAGCACTATCAATTCACACAAAACAAGCGTACTGAGAGCTCTTCACACATTGAGCGTTCAACTGGCACTGAACTGTCGGGGCAGCGCGCTGGTGGAATTTATAGAGGAGGCAGAAGCTGCGAGCAGTTTCTAGAAAAGTATATTCCTCGAAGATTCCAGATAAAGCGGGACTTCTGATTACGTCATAGAAGAGAAATGTTAGGTTTATTATGCGTTTTTAATGCAGGAAAAACAACTTCCAGGCCCCATTGGGAAAATCGCGCCAAATGACCAAAATGTCGCCAAGCTTATAATATAAATGCTGAATTAAGAAAAGAGCAAAGCCATTTTCTTTTTACTAACACACAATAGTACTTTAAAGTCAACATTTTTTTATTATTATTCCAATGATAAAGGAACAATACGGTAGAAATTCGGGGCCTAAAAATTTAAGGGAAAGAAAAAAAGTTTAATTCTCCGAGTTCTGATATGATAAGGCATTACAAACAGAACGAAACTCTTGTTTGCTCACTTTATTTACTGCTCAGAATCAGTGGTGTTCAACAAACGTCTGATCGCCAATCTTTGCAAAATAGTTCACGGGGTTTCTCTTTAATTGATTTTAATATTCAGGAAGGAAAATAACCCTTGTGAATTTTTGGATTTCTTCTTCCCCTAAACCAAGATATATATGCAATAGGTATTCAAAAACAAAAAGAAAAATTAAAATCTAAAAATACGTAATTTAATTTTTAAAAGAAATCGTTACGATGGATATTTATTTAACCGATTTCACATCCCCGCATTAAGGGGCTTACGATACGACTTAGTGAAGAGAGTATATGAAACATCTTTTCAAGAAGCTAGTACTTCAGAATTAATCAATTCTGAAATTTTTTTTTCGCGCTTTTGATATTTTTAATTTTTCTTCTAAAATTACCCGTCGCATTAGTGTTTCAGTAATTGATTTCATTGCTGAAATAATTGGTCAATAACAAAATTTAGAGTTGATAAGCATTTTAACTGGATTTACTTCAACAGAAATAAATATGTGGTAAAATTCGTCCACAAAGATGAGCAGTCGGTTATTACTCAAGTGATGTACGTGTAACGTAGAATTAACATGCCCTATATAAGCCAATCACGGAAATTTAAATTAAAAAGAATTCCAAAAAATCTTGATAAAGTATATTACATCATAAAGGATTTTTACAAAGTATGGTAACTCCATGAGATTCTGCAGCCCTCCCTTAGAAACATAGTCCAGATATTCTTTATATACGCCAGTGGCAAAACATAGAACATTGCTTGGGTGCTGAGGATATTGCTTCGAATAAAAGAAAATCAGTCTTGCCGGATGTGAAACTTTTGTTAAAAATTTGCAGATATACTTAGAATTTGTATGTGATTTATAATTTATATCTGAGTTTCTCTCTCTCTGTCTCCTAATCATTTGAATTCATAGACCTCTTTGAAATTTAGAGCGGATATTATTACAGTAGAATCGAATTCCTTAAAATTTCAATGCACAATTTAAAATAGGAAAATTTACGATCAACCTCCAATGAGCTCTTGGAATTTTCTTGAGACCTTTTTAAAACTTCTACAGATCATGAGAGTTTTACCTGGAGCCCGTTAAAAATTCCCGGTTTATAGCACATAGACAGTAAGTTGAACTTTAGCTAACCTACAGCTAAAAATTAAACTTTCTCGCTAATCTCGAAAATCTATATCAATATACTTAAATCTGGTGTTGTCTGTATGCCAATTACTTTTTAAAGAAATTCGAGTACGAATTTTTTAATTAAATTTTGAATCCATTTTTCTTTTGACACACAAAAATAACACAAATAGTAGAATAAATCTGAATTTTATTTCCAAATAACCAATATAAAAAAAGAAGAAAAATTACATGTTAAATTGTAAATATTACATTTCTCGCTATTGAATATTTTATTATACGTTTAAATACCGGTACCTTAATATAAGAAGTAGCGTATCAGTTTTAGTTGATCGTATCAATGCAGATATTATTAATTTTTTTTACTGAAAACGTATGCATGATTTTGTAATACATGTGCCGTATTCGAATATTGAAAAGAAAGTTATAAAGCTAGACTTTGGATCTTTGAGCTGATTAACTATCGTGATTATGTAATACTATCAAAACTTTGGTTAGATTTAATGAAATTGTATAGAAGAACAATTTTTTAAATAATCTTTAAATATCGGGAAACCAGGCTTAAAAGAAATTTCAAGCGATTAAATATGCCTCTGACAAAGTCACGTGTTTTCTGTTTATTAAACCGACCAGATATTCTCGGAATTTGCAGAAAATCTTTCAGTTTATGACAGTTGTATTATAAATTTTACTGTACATCAAAGTTAACGACTGATTAACAAATGGCATATTTACAATATACGTCTTACAACATACGCGGAACAAAGCATTGTAATAATCTTTACTTTTATTGAATATTAAGCACATGAAATAAAATATGCCACTATAAACTAATGCTTTCCTTGACAGGTGTATTTCGAAAGCTGAAGAAATGTTTCTTTAAGAAAGTCAGCTGGGAAATAACAGAGAGGTATATATATATATTGCTTAAAATAGTTGTAAAATATTCTTTACGAAGCTCGATTACGCGAAACTGGCTAACGTATTGATGAGTTGAAAAAAAATCAATGATCAGTTAATAATTACACGTTTTTACGATTAAAATAATGTCACTTAAAAATTTTTCACACTGCAGTAATGTTCACCACTATTTTTCAAATACGGTGATGATTTCATTGCTGATGCTTACGAATTTATCAATGTGTATTTGCTTACAGTCAGATATATGGGAAAAGGTAAAGTATTCTAGCGTTTTTTATTTAATAATGAGTGCTAAATTTTTAATTTATCAATACATTTATAACATTAACAACCAAAAACAGTATTCCTCAATAATCCTGTAACATGATTCGATGCTACTAATAATAACAATAATGGAGTTTTATCTTTGAAAAATATTTTTACTTGATACACCACTATCACACATCTAGTTATGTAATGTTTGTGCGAATTTTAGTAAAATATATCAACGTCCTTTTGTGAAATCTTGTAACTTAATTATGTGTCATAGTCCTGTACATGACATGCTTTTGGAGAATGCATACACTGTAATATTGTCTTTACATTTCTTGATGACGATTTGATACTACACTGAAAGATTTTTGTTTGTTTTCAGAATGTGTGAATACAGGCAGTATTATTTAATACAGCATTAGTGAGGAAAAAGGGAAAAGTCACACAAAATAAATTGCATTTTCAGTTATTATATTTAAGAAAGGTTTATTTTTATGACATACTTTAATACCCACAAACTGCTGGTTGCATAAATGTTTAAGCTGAGCTTTTCTTTGTTATGAATATATCCCAGATTTTTATAACGCAAAAAATCCCTACAAATGTCCTTAAAAATGCAATAATCGTCGAAAACACCACGCCTTTAAAAAGTACCGTAATAATGAAATAAAGATTTGAATTTAAGCCAAACTTTCCTTGAAAATTATAATTTAAATTTGAATTGGGAATAAGGAAACGAATTAAAACCAGAGGAAATAAGAGTTAAAAGGTAGGAATGGGAGAAAATATTAACAAAAAGGGGATTATTTTTATTATTTACTTCCTATGTATTTATTTACTAAATTTACTATTTTCTTTTTGTTAATATCTTCTCTTCCCTCCTGGTTCAATTTTTATTCTTTTTGATATTCTATCATTGAACTTCTTCCACAGCGCGATAATTGTTAGTTCCTTCACATTCCTGGCAGTGTGAATGATGGAACATTTTGCAGCTCAAAAAGGGTGGATTCTTTGAACCACCGCTGCAAACGTATGTTGAATGTTTTTTTTTTTTTTATGTATGCGTATTTAATACAAAGTTATTTATTAGTCTCAAAAGTAAGGTTTTTATGGAAAATTAGTGATTATTTTCTAAAATGTCTAAATTGTTCATTTTAGCTCTGTCAGGAATTTAGTGAATAAAAATTAGGGACAGTAAAACTTAGTAGTAATAATAAAACTGGATAGTGAGGTAGCTTTAAAATAGTACTAATGAAATAGTTTTGCTTTCAAAAAACGTAACCTAAAAATGTTTTAATTTCACATTTAGATAGATCTAAGAAACATAAAAATTAGTTTTGTAATTCAATTTTTCAGTGTTAAATGCTAATAGACTACGGAAAGCAGCACACACGTTTAATACATCAATATGCATCTGAATGATGATTTACCTTAAATTTGTTTTATGAAAATTAGTATGACTTCTGCATATCATTAGCATATTTTTTTTGTAGATATCAGATATAAACGAATTAATTAATTAATTAAATTAATAATGCACAAAGAGAGAGATAGAGATATTCTTATTAAACATAGATTAAATAAATTGAACAGTTGTACTGTTTTCTAGGTTGGATGCAACGAATACTTTCAGCCTGATAACTGTGACTTTGAAAAGTAAGTGAAATTTATTAATTCAGTAAACTTAGGAAATCAATGATTATTCACTATGCACTGTTTTAAAATATTATACACGCTACCAAAGTATGTGAATCTTTTAATAAATATTCTATTTTGTTAAAAGAAATATAAGCAATTTCACAGTCTAAAAATTCTAGGAAAAACAAAACAAAAACATTATAATGAGGCAGTAGAAAGATAATTATGCTTTGCACAGTATTTTATCTAAACTAGTGTATCACTAGAGTTATTTTCTGTATTAAGCGAACGGAAAATCTCTGGGGGCTAACTTCTAACATCATGAGCATGATTTTAATATTCCTTTAATGTTATTTCAGATAAAATCTATAAACATTTATTTATATATTCTACAAAATTTTACAATTCATAAAACCGTGCAAATGTTTACGCGCTAACAAAATGATATGCCCTAAATATTTGAATATCGCTTTGTGAATAGATAGAATGCTTCGCATTTCTCGCACAATTTACAGTGCATCCAGTTGACAACAAACAGAGGGGACCAGGGCACATTTTCCATGAGAGCACGTTTTCCATCAAGCTTTAGTTTTTAAATAAGCCGATAGATGACGCCAGGGAGCAAACTAGCTGATGTATCAACACACTATAGATTATACACGAAAGTTTCAATTCAGTAGCTGCTTTCAAACTGTCAGAAGACGCTATTTTCTGCCTTTTTTTATAGTGAAGAAATACAGAAGTAACGCAACTTTCAGATTTCTTATTCAAACATAAAACAAAAGTATTAGTATTAAACTTACTGTTTTTACATTGCTTGAGCAAAAAAGGGCTTTATTTCTTCGTGAAATCTGTAATTATGCGTTTCTTTTGAAAATAACTTGCACCGTTACTTGTAGTGTCAAAGTTCTAATATGGCGACAGTGTAAACTTTCTAACAGCATACGGGAAACGCATTCCAACACGTATCTTGTTGGAAAATGTTGACTAAATGAGCTAGTGAGTAAATTAGGGTTAGAATTAAGATTTTTGAGAACGAGAAAGGTTAGATTTGGCATGAATATTATTCGAAGAGATAGTATTAGCAATAAGATATCTCAGAGTATCACGTTGGTTAGAAGAGAGTTTACCATTTAGTTAAAAACACATATAAAAGCCGTTAAAACTTAAAAAGTTAAAAACAACACACCATTTAGTTCTTTCGGCAGCCTATCCCGCTGCCGTCTTCAGAACTGATGAGTCTCCTAGCAGCTTCAGCACATCATATCAGGCTCCATCAATTTGCGCGTGCGTCATGTCGTTGACGGCGCCCCCTTGTGTAAGTATTTCCAATGCTTCGCGTTTCAAACTGTAATTATAGTTATTGTTATTGGCTATTTTTTTAACGTTAATGAAATCTATATCGATATTTTCTTTTAAGGCAAGGTGGGAGAGGGCAGTACTATGTCTATTAAATTTAATGTCGTTAATGTGTTCCTTTATTCTATCTTTTATTTTACTTTTTGTGACACCTATGTAGTGGCTGGGAAGGTTAGAGTCTTTATAAACAAAAGTTATTTTATAAACACCAGCAGTTTCCAAAGGATTAATTTTATCTTTATCGGAGCGAATTTTTTAAAAAGTATTACTATTAGGTTTTATGTGGATTCTGAGATTCTTTTTACGGGCAAGGTTAGTAAATTTCTCGGCAAGACCGCGACAGTAAGGAATTGGATGAGTGAACATAGGTTTTGCTTTTTGGACGTTGTTGATGAATTTTTTCTTCCTTTCTTTAATTAACCGGTTAACGATATTATTGGGGTAATTAGCATTTTGACATTGTTGTCGTATAAATTGCAATTCTTCTTTGAGTAATTTATTGTTAGAACAGATGTCTAGAGCTGTATTAACATAAGAGCGGATTATCGAAGTTTTATAGTTATAGGTTGATTTAGAAGAGAAGTTGACTATTTTATTGTTATTGGTAGGTTTTCGAAAGACAGGGGTTTCTATATTGTATGGAGTGGTTCTTATTATTTTAAAGTCAAGAAAGTTTAAAATGTTGTGTTGTTCAACTTTCATAGTAAATTGTATATTTTTATCCAGAGAGTTTATTTCATGAAGTGTATTCTCTAGGCTATTGTTTTCCACTCTTTCGAAAATGTCATCAACATATCTAAACCAGTGTTCTTTGTTGGGGTGGAATTTCTTTAAAATTATTGTTTCAAGATTTCTCATTTTCCACTCCGCTGTCACTCCAGAGATCGGAGAGCCCATGAGTACTCCCTTATTTTGTCTATAAAATTCACTATTAAATTGAAAATATGAATTATTGAGGATAAGAGAAAGAGCATATTTAGGTGTTACAGTTATATCTTTATTGAAGTAGTTTCCTATTTCTTTGCTTATGGCCATTTAACATTTCTGAGGTGTTTATTGAGGGATACAAGTTAGTTACATCAAAGCTGACCATTGAGATAGAATCTGAGAAAATAAAGTGTTACAGTTATTTTCTCAGATTCTAACTCAAAAAATAAAAATGACCTAAAAATGGGCATATTTGGATTCAAAAATAGAAGCATACCAAATTTCAAATGGATTAAACTAATCTTTCTTTCTGTGGAATTGTCCGAAATTGGGGTGCTCTCACAGAAAATTGTATTTTCAGAGTAGCGCTAATATAAAATAACAGCTCAACCCATTTTGGGGAAACTTAGTATGTAGGTCCTTTTGGTGTGTCACTAATGGAAACATACCAAATGGATTTTTTTAATGTTTAATTTTAAATCAAAAACAAAGTATTTCTCTACACCTAATGAAACTTTTTTATATCGGTTGTTTACAAACATTGATGTAAAATCTTATGGATCCCCCTTTTTAAATAACATTATCAAAAACGATTGATGCCATCTTTCAACAATATGCATACGAAATTTCAAATGTTTAGTGTTTTTTGTACACAGTTTATTTTTGTAGGTGATTTCATCTGCAATACGAAAATTTCAATCAATGCATGGAGATGAGAATGTTACTTCACTTCAGCGACCTTAATAAAATAAAGTTTAATTTCGGTAAGCAAAGTAACCGTTTCTTCAGCCTAGTTGATAAGACGATCTCTTAGGTGTTGTGATTGCCAAGGGTGGACGGCTTAAGCGATCGTATACGATAGTTCAGAGCTGATTTTACTTTTTAAAAATTACTATATTAAAAAAAGTTGATATTTAATAAAAACTTTCATAATACTGACCAGAAAGATATTTGATATCATTTGAAGAATCTGTCCCTCTCTGCATGATCTAATGAATATAAACGACATAATTCATAAAGCATGTAGTGTTGCCAATTTACTTTCAATAATCTATAATGAACAACGGCCATTATTTTCAAGTAAACGACATAAACGTTTAACGGAAATGTTTGAAGAAAGCCCTATAAATACAAGAAAATCAGAGACATTAGACAGTGTCGAGAGCTCCCGTCCAGTGAGTTTGCTGTGTTACGCTTTTTATTGACTCTATAGAAACTGTGTTTCCGCTTGCTTTTCGAAGCTGATTTTTAAGTGCTGTGTGTAAATTCTTCAATGCTGTGTCTTAAGGGATTGTGTACGATATCCCTTGCATATTTCCATTGCCCTCTTTATTTCGGAGTGCTTTTTCTTACATTTTAGTTCAAATTTCATGTCGTTTACTTGAAAATAATATTTACTGTTCATTATGGAATATTGGAAATATATTGTATCAAAATTACATTCTTCATGAATTATGTGGTTTATGTTCACTAGATCACTCATCGAATGATATCAAAAACTTTTCTGGTCAGCTTTTTTCTTTATCGGAAGTGGGCGGTTTTAATGCTTATTAGAAGTTTTTATTGGGTTTCATATTCTGTAATGCATTGTAGATCTCTACTATGAGAGTTACATGATAAACATAAAATTGCTGTATTGCAGTGTCGGAAATTAAAAGGCAGACGAACTGGCAAAAAGGGAATGTAATATAGTTCTACTTCCAAACGGCCAGGTTGGTTATAAATCTATTTTTTCAAGAATTAATGTGACCTTTAAAGCTAAGCAGTAGTCAGAAATAGAAGAAAGTTACAAGCGATAAATGCTGGGAAGGTAACATCCATAATATCCCAGAAGCAGCGCAGTAATTTCTTCTCGGCTAGCTACGATGCATGACTGCGTATATGCCCACCTTCACAGATTCAAAATTGGCAGTCCTACCTGCCCCCTCTGATTCAATTACCGCTTCTCCCAGACAAGTGTCAGTTACAGATATTGGGAGCCTAGAGATCTTCTAAATAGACAGCAGACTTGATCTCCGTATCTCCGGTTCTAGTTGACTGAGTTTGATGCAACAAAAGGCAAAATTTAGCTATTTGCAGCGTAGAATACGAATTTTGAACTTTTTTTAAACCTCAGAACAGCGGGTTGCCCAGAAAATTCTTAACATTTCCCTCTTCCCAAGGACTGTACGTCCCGGGCAGTAAAATCCCCAGTTAGTAGGTCACACAAATATCGACAGTGTATAACATTTAACAAGACCTTAACAACATAATTTGAGCAAGTAATCAATAAACACAATAAGCAAATACACACTAATAAATAAATAATGAACATAATAAATAATTAAACACTAATAACGAATAAACATAATAAACAAATACACGTTAATGAAAACCAATATATTACAAATATGTATACTAAACAAGGCGTAAGTGTTGAGTAAAAGAGACTTGAAGTAAGAGGAAGAGAAGACAGGAAAGAAATGAGAGATGAAAGCAAAGATGAATTATGCCATAGTGACCATTGTCTAATATTCAAATAACTAATTACAACCGCGATAAACGGCTAGCCGATCGTAATGAACGATTCTTAGTTTCGAATTAGGTGATTTACGAATCCGCATGATGACGTCGTTCAGTGTGTTTAGGACTGTGTAAAGGCCGTCCCACGGTCATTGCAGCTTGAGAGACAGGCCTTTACGTCGAGTAGGATTCCATAGGCAAACATTGTCACCTACGTTGAACTCGTGTCCCGTAGCCTTCATGTCGTGACGAGTCTTCTTCTTCTCTGTGTTCAGGTTGATTCTCTCCCGAGGAAAATGATGCAAGTCTTCAAATCGTGCACGAAGATTTTCCATGTACTCCTCTGGCGATGAAGGCGTATCTGGAGGGCGGCCAAACACTAGATTCGCGGGGAGATGAAGATCTCTTCCGAATAGCATCTGGGAAGGTATGAAGTAGGTAGTCTCATGGACGGCACTCCTATAGGCCAGCAGGAAGAGGGAGAATTTCTTGTGCTGGTCCTCTTGATTCCTAGATAGCAGGAGTGAGATGTTTTTCAAAATAATGCGATTAAACCTCTCCACCATGCCGTCGGATTGTGGGTGTAAAAGCGTAGTCTGAGTTTCGTGTATTCCGAGAAATTGACATAGGCCTTTAAAAAGAGCAGAGAGGTAAAGTTCGTTCCTTGTACGGAATGAAGTTGCAAAAGAGTTCCATACCTGGAAATCCATTCTTGCACCAGTACCTCTGCTACGGTCGTAGCTTCTTGATCGGGAATAGGATACGCTTCGGGCCATTTAGAGAAATAATCTATGACAACTAGGATGTACTTGTTGCCATCCAAAGTTCGCGGAAGAGGCCCAAGATGCCGAGTGCAATTCTTTCGAAAGGCTCTCCTACATTATAACGATGTAGTTTTCCCGGCTTCGTTTCTTCGGGCCTTTACGGGCGGCAGAGGCGTCACAAGCTTGACACCACTTTTCGGTATCGCCTCGAGCCCTAACCCAGTAGAAGCGCTCACGAACTTTCTGCAGGGTCTTCATTACGCCAAAATGGCCTCCAGTGTAGCCATAACTGCCATCGGAGCATCTTGCCGTCGTCCGACTCCCATTTACGATACAGGACTCCATTTCTCAGGCGAAGGGAATCCCACAAAGCCCAGTATTGTTTCTCTGCCGGACTACATGACGATATATCTTGCCAACTGGGCTTATCGCTTGATTTCTCCAGTAACTCCACAATAGGTTTGAAGTCGTTATCAGCTAACTGGTCCGCCCGAACATTTTCGTCACTCCAGGTATCTTGAGATGGTGCCGATGATGTAACTTGGCGGACAATGGGATGTTTCAGATGATAATTTTTCTCCGCCCTGGAGCAATAACGACAACTTTCTATGCAGGGCCTTCTCGATAATGCATCGGCGTTTCCACGAGATGCTCCTTTCCGATGACATATTTGTATGTCATATTCCTCTAATCTCGCCTCTCCGTAATTCCTCTAAAATTCCGTATCCACCTGGCTATCTTACCCTCCAGATTCTTGAAATTTAGAAGCCAGTCTAAAAGCATGGTCCGTTCGGAGCAGATAATGATGGGAATGTTTTACGGCCGTGACGATAGCCAGAAGTTCCTTCCTTGTATCGCAATAGTTACGTTCAGTAAGAAATGACGTGTTCTTGTCCATCTATCTCCTGGGACAAAACTGCCCCGACACTCTCCTTACTTGCGTCTGTGTCCAGGATAAATGGCTTATCAGAATGAGGATACGATAAGATCGGCGCAGATGTTAAAGCCTTTTTCAGTTCGTTGAATGCATCCTCACACTCTGCAGTCCACAGGAAGTTTTGTCCAGTCTCAGTTAATTTGTGAAGTGGCCTTGCAATTTGAGAAAAACCCTTCACGAATTTTCGATAGTAGGTACATAGTCCGGATTCTTGAAATTTAGAAGCCAGGTTAAAGAGGCATGGTCCGTTCTGAACGGGAACTTTCGGCCGTACAGGTAATGGTGGAAATGCTTCACGGCCTTAACGATAGCAAGAAGTTAATAGTTACGTTCTGCCTTCGAAAGGCATTTGCTCCAGCAAGCAATGTCATGTTCTTGGCCATTTATCTCCTGGAAAAAAACGGCACCGACACTTTCCTTACTTACGTCTGTGTCCAGGATAAATGGCTTGTCAGGGTGATGATACAACAAGACAGGCGCAGATGTTAAAGCCGTCTTCAGTTCGTTGAATGCATCCTCACATTCTTCAGTCCATTGAAATTTTTGTCCAGTCTCGGTCAATTTATGAAGTGGCCTTACAATTTGAGGAAAACCCTTTACGAATTTTCGATAGTAAGTACACAGACAGAAAAAACTTTTTAAGTCATGGATATTCTCACGACGACTCCAGTTCTTGACTGCGGACGTCTTTTGTGCCCAAGATAACGTACTTCCCGACGAAACAAGTTACACTTGGACTCTTTCAAGTTTGCCTCCCTTAATTTCTGCAGCACCTTTCGGATGTTCTCTAGATGGTCTTCAAAACTCGTTCCAACGATAATGATGTCGTCCAAATACACGGGACATGCTTCGTAGGAAAGTGCTCTTAACACTGTCTCCATCAGACGCTCGAATGTAGCCGGTGCGTTGCAGAGTCCAAAAGGTATAACTTTGAACTGTCACAATCCTTGTCCCTTAGTGAACGCAGTCTTTTCACGGTCGTCGGGATGGATTTCTACTTGCCAGTAGCCACTCTTGAGATCCAGAGTGGAGAACCATTCATTTCCCGATAAAGTGTCCAAAGTGTCGTCTATCCTGGGAAGAGGATAGCTGTCTTTCTTGATAATGTCATTCAGACGTCTATAGTCAACGCAGAACAGGGTGAAGCCAGCCTTCTTTCGGACCAAAACAATCGGTGTGGCCCAGGGACTAGTCGATGGCTTGATGATGTCATCACGCTGCATCTCTTCTAAAAGTCTGCTCACCTCTTCTTGCTTAGCGAATGGCAGCCGCCTAGGATGTCGCTTGATGGGAGAATGGCTGCCATGTTGCGTTGACCTCGTACGGCCAAAGTCACCCGTGGTAAGAGAGAAGAGATCTTCAAATTGAGGTATTACTTTCTCCGCAGCGCTTCTGTGTTCTGCCGTTAACTCCACGTCTTTTAATAATTCCTTCGACAGACACTCAGAGGACTTAGCTGTCGTTGGGTTAATGCTCTTATTAACGCAAGTAACGGGAGTGCATGTTGCTAACACTTCCTTTTTTTTATCACTTTCGACTTATTAGTCACGTTATCTACTCTAAGAGGAACGCTAGTTTTCGACAAGTCCACAAGTGTTGCTCCCACAAGTACTCCTCTGACACGATTGCTATTGTTTGTGTCGTCGATTAATCCAAACCGGAATTTATTACTTTCCTTTACTGTTCCAGAAATTATAGAATCAGTTCTTGGGGGTAGAGATATATCAGTCTTGGCTATTATTTGCTGAATAGGTAAAATGGCTTCATTTTTAATGTCAAAAGCAGCTGTTTCTTCCGAGTCTGAAGAAGCTCTTTATTCTTAAAGTCGAAGTTAAATTTATGTGATTTTAGAAAGTCCAGTCCGAGAATGAAAGGGTCCTTAATATTTGCGACATATACCACATGGTCATATTTGGCATTTTCCAAAGTAATTTCTACTGTTGCTTTTCTGCCCACTTAGATCTTGTCACCTGTCACAGTCTGTAGGGTCAGCGAGGGCGGAGTCCAGATAGTCTTCAAATTTAATTTCTTGGCCAGATCTGTCCTTATGATGGTTACATTCGCTCCGGTGTCAATCACCATGTGGCATGGAGAACCATTAACGTATCGGAGTACAAAGAGTGCATTACTGCCGCCATTCACTGATGAAATCTATAAAACTTTTAGGTGCGATTTATGAATATCTGGCAATCTCCGCTCCTTGAGATGGCCTCCTCCTAGTTTCCCTCCTTTCCGTTCTGGGAGTTCTGGTGCTGGTCATGGGACTTTCGAACACAGTACTTTTGTACGTGCACCTCAACGCCACACTTCCAGCATTTTATTTTCCTTGCGCTATCTCTCGTTCCACCGGGTCTTAATTTTCTTTCCATCAGATCTTCAAGTCTCTTAAATCTGTTCTCGACGCGCTCTGTGTCTTTATCAGCACGCTCCTGTACCGTGACCGCTGTAACAGCAAGATCTTTTCTCGCGGCCCGCTGAGCTGCCTCTAGCTTCACTGCGAACCGAAGAGCAGAATTCAAATCCTGATATTCCTCCAACATGAGTGACTTTTGGGTTTCTGGATTCCGGACGGCTTCAATAAAATGGCGCAAAGCCATTTCTTCTCGGACATCATCAAGGTGGTCCGTGTAGGCTAGATGACACATCCTATCTATGTCCGAAGCCAGCTCTTGAAGAGTCTCGCCAGGTCTTAGCATCCTTGACTTTAGTTGTATTCTACTATACTCTTTCTGGCACTCCTCTCCGAACTTCAGCTCCAAGACACTGGCAAGGGCATCAAAATCTCCTATCTTCGTCTCTTTGATTGTTTGTAATACCTTAATTACGTTTCCACTAACAGAAGCTGGCAGCTGGTTCGCTTTCTCGGAATCGTCCCATCCATTCGCTTCGGCGGCAAGTAAAAATTGGGTCCAATATGCTTTACAGGGAGTCTTTCCGTCGTAAGGCGTTAATTCACTGCTGAGCGGCGTGGCGAGAGTCTGATGTTTTCGGCAATTTTCCCAGCTTGACGAGAGAGTCCAGTTTTCTTCAATTTTAACTTCACACTCTTCACTTATTTTAGTAACTACATTTTCTTTCAAACTTTTCACATTTTCTTGTAATTCTTTCACGTTTTCCGCTTGACTTTCTTCTAGGAGCTCTTTTCTCCATTTCCCCTTGATTCTTCTGAACTTTCTCCAACTCAGTTTTCAAATCTTCGTGTGGGGCTTTTATTTCTTCGAATCCGTCGTGTGCGGATTTCATCTGTTCCAATTCGGTTTCTAATTTCATCTCTAAATCGGCTTGTCCTGATTCAATTTACTTTTCTAAATCGGCTTGGCCGGATTTCATCTCTTATCATACCAGTTTTCATTTCCTCTATCAGTTTTTTAAGGTTTTCCATTTTTCTTGTCCACACCATGCACTGCAGAATAAAAGTGTTTTCTTTCAAATCCCGCTTCTGACACCAAATGTTGCAGAAAACTCTGCTATTCCTGGGTTCGTTTTTCTAAAGTTCAGTTGGTGTGGAAAGTTCTAGAAAGGAGTCCACTTGTCAGGCCTCAACACAAACTTTTTTGGTTTTAGAACTTCGTTGAACAATAAGCTGTACAAAATTCGCAGGTACTAACAGGCAGTAGCTCGTTTACAACATTCCACTGAGTACCGAAGCTTTCAGAAATGCTGTAATTCTCACACAAAATAAAACACTTCCACTGGCAAAATTCAGTGGAAATATGCAAGGGATATCGTACACAATCCCTTAAGACACAGCAATGAAGAATTTACACACAGGACTTAAAAATCAACTTCGAAAAGCAAGCGGAAACACAGCTTCTATAGCGTCAATAAAAAGCGTAACACAGCAAACTCACTGGACGGGAGCTCAATCCACACTGACTGGGGCCTCTGACATGCTGGTATTTATATGCGACGCAGAAGCTAAGGAAGCTTCCAGAAGAATGTATTTCTCGAAGATTCCACATAAAGCGGGAATTTTGATTACGTCATAAAAGAGAACTGTTAGGCTATTATGCATGAGAAAAACTATCTTTACCAGCCCCATTGGGAAAATCACGCCAAATGACCAAAATGTCGCCAAGCTTGGGGACTTTCTGCGAAATATCGTCAAGTTTCGCGCCAAAAATAAGTCCCCAAAACTGAAGTTATTGATGGCCTAGGAATAATATTTCTCGAGATTTTTAGAAACTGCATACAAATGATTTGGGAAACCGAAACTTCCGTATCTCCGGTTCTAGTTGACTGAGTTTGATGCAACACAAGGCAAAATTTAACTATATGAAGAGTAGAATACAAATTTTGAACTATTTAAAACACCAGAATAGCGGGTTGCCCAGAAAATTTGTTACAATAGTTTTATACAGTATATGGAATTGTTGGGTATTTTTTTTTTTTTTTTTTTTTTTACATTTCAGAATTCCTTTGCTAACAGTGGATGATTTTTATCGTTGTGGACCAGCGAATCTCAACTTAACTGCCAGACAATATTTCTTGGGTGCAGCTGGAGAGAGAATAACGTATAATGAAAATAAGAGAGCCTACAAAAGGTAAAAGGAGTGTGAAAACTACCTGCATGTGGTACTCAGTTGAAGATTTTGCTCGAAAGTTTTAGTACTATCAACTATCTCCTCAGTAACTAAATTTTAGAAAGAATTCATGGATACATTAAAATGTTTGAATGCTGGATTTTGTAAAATATTGTGTCTCTTCTACACTTAATTTTTTTTAAATATTTATCTGCACGTTGCACTGCAATTACTGTAAACTACAGCCTAATGTAATTTGCAGCTGCAGCATGCCATGCTCTGCTGCTGTTTCTGACACCTTCTGGCTAATTGCGTGCTGGTACCAAGTCCTCCATAAACAACGTCGATGGTCGAAATTGTGCATCTTCCATTTTGGAGAGCCTCAATAGATTGGCAGTATCGCCGGAGGCTCTTAATTTTGACGAGCGATCAACACCGTATTGGAGGTACCGTTTCAACAAGGAGGACATTGAAAACCCGACTGATTTCACCATTACGTGACCCTTTAGCTTACATATAGTCCCATATCAGTCCAGCCGAGAGAGGTTGTCACCTTCCCAAGCTCTTACCCCGGCCGCCGCTGGCTTCAATTTCGAGTATTTAAGAAATCCGAGCTTAAAGAGACTGCACCACTACGGGGCACGTTGTGGTGTAATTACATTAATCTATCAAAACTACCCGTAAAAGTAACGCTATTTTCTCTGTAGAATGAAAGCAAAGGGTCACGCAATACAAAGGGCTATTATTTTTGTTAGCAACGCAACAGTAGCTTCTTTGTTGTGATTTGTAAATATTACTGCAGAGGGAAATAAATGAATAAATAAAAATAAATAAATAAGTATGTATATAAAGTATATAAGTATGTATATAATAAGTATGTGTATAAGTATGTATATAATAAGTATGTATGGAATATAATTTGAATACAGAAGTAATACATTTATAATGTATAATGTTTCACTAATGTAATCTTGAATCCAGATTGAACTCAAAGTTTTATTGGAGTCAAAAAATTTCAAATTAAAACGTTCTGAAACAAATAATACGGCAACATAAATTATTATAACATAGAAAAACAGATTTTATTTTGATTTAGCTGTGTTTCTTCCACGTATTTTACGGTATAGTATCCCTGCAATAGAGGATTCGTAGTTTCAAACCTCAAAACTATGTCGTGTTATGATGAACGCGATATCGTATCATAAAAGATATAAGACCATTTATATAAACATATAAATCGAAATAATGTTTAAAAAGGATTTTAAAATTAATTTGAATTATAATTTTTATTTCATTTATAAGAAGCAGCCTCTAATTTCAAAAGAACTATGTCTTTGCTATGTAGTAATTACCTTCTTGTTTTCCTTGTTGAAGGTTGAGAATCATTCCGAGGTATCTGGTGGATGTGTCAAAAAGCAGTTCAGAAACAAAAACGCTGGGACAGAAAGTTTCATTTCCAATTGGCCTTTCACCAACTGCTTTACAAAAATATGCCCATCCTGACGGAGAAGTAGCAACATTGAAAGGTAAGAATTGAAGGGCTGTTCAAAGTTGTAAGCCTCTTCAACTTTTATACGAATTAATTTTATTTTAACATCAGCTTTGTGTTATAGCCATATCAGACATGGGCACTGTTATGATACTCAGTAGCTACGCTACCATCACAATCGAAGAAGCCGCCCAGCATAAAAGATCCTCTCATTTGTGGATGCAGACAATTATTCACAGCAACAGATCATTTATGGTGGATATCGTAACCAGAGCGGAGAGCTCGGGTTTCGAAGCTATCGTCGTCACTGTTGATATGAACCATTCTGGAACGGTGACTTGCAACGGAAGGGCTTCAGAAGATATTGGAGGGTTAGAGTATGTACACTCTGTTATTTAAGTCTCTGCTATCATCTCTGTTGAATGCAAATTCACCTTTTGACATTCCCGCGTTCAAGATATTCGCCTTAAGTTTTAAAACTTACTCTCTTTGTATAGTTTTTTAAATTCATAAACACATTAATTTTAATAGAATTTCGGAGAAATAAACTTATTTGATATGAATTATTGCTAAACAACGCCTTACTTTTGAAAAACAAAATAAAGTAATAATTTTTGTTTATATGTTTAAGGATTGTGTTTCGCTGTGAAAAAAATTGAGAAAAATGAATGTATAAAAAACACTGCATTGTCAGTCTCGGAGCATCTTTGAAAATAGCACAAAAGGCCTTGTTTTTTACTGCCGAAAAGTATTAACAAGGGTTCAACGATGGACAAATTCAGCTGGTCAGCAACAATGAGGTGCGCAGAAGATGCTTTCTAGAGTATCACATTCCTGAAACTCCAGGTTTAACATGCTCATTCCCAGGGATACAAAGTCGCAAAAGTAAAGATTCCAGTTGTGTGAGAAAGTTTGCTTCCCTCACAGATACACGAACGTGCATTCTGGGACTGGTGCGGGGAAGAACAGCTTCCGAAACATAATCCTCACAGTTGTGCTTTTGCAACAAAGGGAGTGAATAAATTAAAAATATGTTCAAGAAAGAGAAGGGTAACGCTCATCCTGTCTACCTCTTGCGAAAAAAAGCTTCGAACGGTACAGAATTCAAGTAGTTTTAGCATTATAAAAAATGATGAAATTTTATAAAACAAACTGATCTAGAGAAAACCTGCTGTGAACACTACGTTAAACGCTATGTTAAAAATAGTTTATAACGTATGCAAGTACGTGCTTTAACCGACAAAAATATAGGCATACTGTCGTTGAGTTCTAACATAATTCTAAGTTTATCAAAAATTTTAAAACTTTCGTAAACTTTACAAGCTTTCAATCTGTCATGTTAAGATCCAAAAGCTTATCTTAATGACAAAAAATACTTTGTTTTTGTCTCTACGAATTTAGTGATGAAATAATTAATCAGAAGTGGGAAAGATTATTTAATCAGCAATATTAAAAAAAACACTTTCATTGTCTAGCACAAATAGTTATTTTTTTTCAACTGTTTATTGATATAGCGTAAAAAAGTAATACGAAAATTAAAGATGCATTTTCTGAAAAACTGAAATTTGTTATGGTAGATGTTTCAGAAAATTCATTACATTTTTTAAACAAACGTCGCTACTCAATTTATATCTGGCTGTTTTATAATTTCTAAAATAACCTGCATATAAGTAGCAATTATTAATTTTAGAAGTATTGACATTAAATCAGAATCTTTGAAGTTCGAACTACATGAAAAATTCAAATGCTACTAAAGAAATGTTTTCGTTCGTAATGTACATAAATGATGCATTAACTTACTGTAAAATAAGGGTATTGAAATAATTACACATTATATTAGAATTTCTAGAAAATTTGACTTAAACATTGCTTTCATTAAACTTATAACAAAAAATGTAATACAGCTTTAAAATAAATGAGTATTTAAATAATATTCTGTGCCTTAGAATTTGTTTTTGTACCTAAAAGCTAACATCACTCTGGAAAATGTATGAAAATTTTTCGTCTTTGTGTTACTAATTCTCTATGGAAATAATTTATAATTCACACTCAAAAAAGTGTCAGTGATAAAAAAAGGAATTTATTTCGATAAAAAAATCAATATTAATTTGAAAGAGTGAGGGATAGTTAAATTTTTAAAGATGTTGTATCTACAGAAGAAAGTACTTTTTTCTTTTTTGAAAATGCTATCGCGAATATGTAAATATTTCAGTAATTCCGGATGAACTTAGTAAAAAATTGTACTTTTTGAGGCGTTACCTTTTTTTTCCCTCTCATCAAAACTCTGTTGTTATGACTACACTACTATAACCAAACAAACCGTGAAGCATTTTTGTACTCATAATTCTCTTTTGGACTTTTCCATTCTCATGTGATTCAGACGTTAATTCCCGGTTGTGAAAAGCTGTACATACTCAGCCATAATATACAGGATGCCCAAAATCTAACTATCCTATTTTAAAGTTGTCTACAGACGAAACTATTGTTGTGGAAGTTATGAAATTTTGTGGAGGCCATAAAGAGGGAACGGGAATTTGTTTGAATAAATATTAAATAAAAATACTTCGAATATTAGCCACCAGGGGTCCTCACATGGAATCTGCGCACAGGCTCAGACCTCAATCCATGCGACTTTTCGATTTGAAGGAGTTTGAAATATTTGTTAGGTCGTGATAATGCAAGAACTTTGCCTGATCTAAATGACAGCGTATCACAACATGTTCGTAAAATTTCAACGAACACACTTGGGTCAGTTGTGGAACATGCTTTATTACGATTCCAGATGGTAGCTGACAATGATGGCCGTCATGTTGAACATGTTTTGTTGTAATAATATTTGTAAACTATCATAAATGTATGTTAAATGTGTAATTTCTTAAAAAACGCTTCCTGGTGGCGAATATTTGAACTAATTCTTTTTATTCACTCAAACAATTTCCCATATCTTCGTTATATGATACACAGAATTTCATAACTTTATCAACAATAGTTTTCTCAGTAGACAACTTTAAAATAGGGACGCTTAATTTCGGAAATCCTATATCTTATAAATAAAAATGAAATTCTGTTTGTTTGTTTGTTTGTTTGTGGATTTGATTCGTATACAAATCCACAAAAATGGACCTATCGGCCTGAAATTTAGTACAGATATGTAAAATAATATAGAATAACTCATAGTCCACTTTAAAACTTTGAAAGTCCACCCGTTCCCGGAATTTAAGAGATTTTTTATGCTCTTCACGCAAAAATCTTTCCGTAATTGTAACCCCTGTAGTGAAAAAAGTGTGAAATAAGGATCGTGGTTGCCATGTGTGGCGATTTTGGCGAATAAAATGTCGTTCGTATACAAATCCACAAAAATGGACCTATCGGCCTGAAATTTAGCACAGATATGTAAAATAATATAGAATAAATCGTAGTCCACTTTAAAAATTTGAAAGTCCACCCGTTCCCGGAATTTAAGAGATTTTTTATGCTATTCACGCAAAAAGCTTTCCGTAATTGTAACCCCTGTAGTGAAAAAAGTGTGAAATAAGGATCGTGGTTGCCATGTGTGGCGATTTTGCCGAATAAAATGTTTTAAATTCTCAAAGTAAAAATAAAAGAATAATAATGATTTTTTTTTTGTTAGTTTATATTCGTAAGGTTATTTTTTTTAAAATTATAATATCGTGTGCATGGGAAATCAGAGCAGGAATGTAATGCTTTACACGCAAAACAATAAAAATTGAAGATTTCCGAGGCTAATCGGTAAATTATTTTAGTTTGGCGAAAAAATAAAATGGCTCAAAATGCCGAGAAAGTGAGTTCTAGCGGTTTGCACAGATTTCGGCTTGGCGCAATTTACTGAGAGCTTAAGGAAATAGATTTTTGAAAACAAGTGCAAAGGTTTTATTAGAATACAGCGTTAAATTTTAATGATCCGTGAAGAAATAATGCAGTTATTAAGGGATTTCAATTGATATATCTCCAGAATTCTCGCCAAATGAGTACATTGATTTAAGTTGGGGGAATTCCGCCAAATTTCAGAAAATTGAAATCTTCTCATTTAGTACATCGGAGTAATGATGAATAAAACACGTTATAGTTGATAATTTTAAAAAATTCGGCTGTATTAAGGGATTCAACTTTTCAAATAAAGGCTAGCTTTACTTTTTCGCGGTCGAACCATTTCCCATATATTATTGCTGCTAAGTCAATGCTTCGAATGATTTCCTGAAAAAACGCTTGAAAATGGCGTATGTTGGCACTTTGGCGAGGCTTAGATTTGAAACTGGATTTTATTTGAGACTGGGATACGTAATGACACTGCTTATAGATAAAAATGAATGTTGGTATGAGTGTATGAGGTTGAAAAACTCCAGCACCGTTGAGCACCGTTGCACCATGAAATTTGGTTCACCTAAGTCTTTTATCATGGAGAAGCTTTTTATGCTATCCGTTTTCCTCTAACTTGCCACAAGGTGGCGCAGCAGAACGTCGAATTCTATTCCGTTTAGCCGTTTGCTATGCGAATATCGTCCAACCGATTTCGATGAAATTTGGTACACGCGAATATTAGAACACGGAGAATATTTTTCACTATCCATTTTGCTGTAACTTGCCGCTAAATGGCGCTGAAAAGCATCAACTTCTATACCGTTCGTCCGATCGGCATAAATTTTTTTATACTTACACATTTGAGCACGAAGAATATATTCTAACTGCGTTCCTTTTGATGTTACTCACCACTAGATAACACTGCAATGCATTATTATTTTAACTCGCCACTAGATGACGCTGCAGCAGGCCAAATTCTTGACCATTCAAACGGTCGCTATGAAAATCAGTATACATAGCTATTTGAACAATGAGAAAATTTCGCGTTATCCATTTTGCTATAACTCGCCACTTGACGGCACTGTAGCAAGTCATTACTTTATTGAACCACTGGATGGCCCTGCAGTGTATCACTTCTTGACTGTGCAAATGATCGTTATGAAAATTGGTATACATAGATAGTTGAACACGGTCGCTATGAAAATCAGTATACATAGCTATTTGAACAATGAGAATATTTTGGCGTTATCCATTTTGCTATAACTCGCCACTTGACGGCGCTGTAGCAAATCATTACTTTATTGAACCACTGGATGGCCCTGCAGTGTATCACTTCTTGACTGTGCAAATGATCGCTATGAAAATAGGTATACATAGATATTTGAACACGGGGAAGAGTTTGGCGCTACCCATTTTCTTATAACTTGCCACTAAATGTCGCGTCAATACATGAACTTCAGGACTGTCCAGCCGATAGTCATGAAAATTCGTATACATCGATATCTGAATGCGAAAAATATTTTCGCCGTATCCGTTTTGCTAAAACTCGCCACTAGATTGCGCTACGCCGCATGGCCTTCTGCACCGTACAAACGATTGCCTTGCAATTCGGTATGCATGATTATTGGACACAATATAACGCGATATCCACTTTGCTATATCTGTTTATTACAATGAATAGTAATCACCACAAATCGTAATATCAAAAAGTCCATTCATTCCCGTGCGAAGAACGGGTACTTCAGCTAGTATGTATATATATATAGGGATAGAGAGAGAGAGAGAGATTTAATTAGCAAACTAGGAATATCAAACTACAAAATATGACTTACTTCAACAATTAAATATGATTAACAATACTGACTATTAGCAGCAAAAACAGTGGGCCATACATACACATGGGTTTCAGAATATGGCAAGAAAAACAAGTAGATATGAAGGATATCATAGTCAATACGTAAGAAATGCAACAAAAAGAGCAAAACCATAATACAGTCATATCATACTATAATATTCAAACAGAATATTGATGATCAATGATGCAACTTGATAAAAAGTAAGTATTTTGAATTAATAATAGATAATACAAAATGAAAAATATATATATCATGTAAAATAGCTATCTTACGTAATATGAGTAGCGATCTAATAACCATAGAGAAATTGTATCTCTCTATTCTAAAAAAAAAGTAAAGGCCGCTGTCGCTAGCGCTGTCAATAGCTTGTTGACCTATCTCCTCCTAAACCGTGGGGATTTGAGTTTTGACTAAGGTGGCCACAGATTCGAAAAATTCCGAGGAACCTGCTAAACTGACTTAAATTTCGAAAATCGAATTATTTTAGAAGATATTAATAAAAAAACTGAAAAAATAAACAGACCCTAATAGCACAGATGGTCACAAAAGAGTCGCTGTGACGTCACAGAGGGTCACAATTGTCACAGGACTGTCTCATACTAGTCACATTGTGACTTGTGAGTGATGTGCTTTTACTGTGTGGTCACTGTGAAGTTTATTTGTGACCAGTCACCAGGTGACGTCGCCGTGAAGTAACCATGCGACTAGTATGAGATCGGTCGCTAAGTGACTCCACTGTGAAGTCACCATGTGACTACTATGTGATCGGTCGCTCAGTGACTCGACTGTGAAGTCACTGTGTGACTGTTTTGTGACTACTGATTTTTTTGGACTTCAAAATGACGTCACACTGGCCGCTTTTGCGACTTTGGAAACAGACTCATTTTTTCAAATATTTTGTGGCAAATTCTTTCGTGAAACATTTAATAAATAAATCCGAAAATAGTAATTCAATAAAATCTCACAGTTATGTAGTAATGGAATTTAGTTTAATTTATTAATTTTTAAATTATTTTGTTTTAACAAGACAATATTATTTATAAAAAAATATTATTCTTAAAAATATTAGAGTTCAGTGTTCTAATCACAATGGTGAAAACTAAGCATCTGTGAGTGAAATTAACAATTTCTTTCATATCCCCATGGCATATATGTTCTGATAGCGTATGTAGGTTTAAATTTCCGGTTGGGTGAGAGACTATCCGGTATTTAAAATTTTATTGTTACTAGAGTAAATACAAATGTCTCAAAATTGCTGTTTTTTAATAATTGCTTTAAGTTTTCGGATGGGGCCCGGGATCCCCCCCCCCCTAATTCATATTAATTACGTATTAAATACGTCCCTGGTATGTTTGACAGTTCCACTATTAAACATTTGAGGTAAAACTGTGGGTCTCAAAAATACTTTATTTATTTTATCTAATGCATGCTTTTCCAATTAACTTTATTTATTTTTATATGAAATCCCTTTTAGGCAAAATATAGCAAAAATATAAATCTTATCCCTCCTATATACCCTTAATATATATCAAAACTCACATGTCGCACATTACAAATTTATTTCTCATAACCGAATAAAAAATTTCAATAAATCATTAGTTTTTTCGGATGAATACTTAAATAAAACAGCACATTATCTCCTGAAAATAATTTATGTGGAAAAAGAAAGATTTCCAAGATTTTTAATTTATATTTATTAATTATGGTAATTTCCCTCCATTTATAAAATACTCCAGAAAAATTTTAAATTTCCAAAAGAAGCCATGCCAGAACTAGTTTTTGCAGCAATCAGTTTACCTTTAAAGCATCCTGAGCAAAGGTAATCACAACGTTGAGGTAAGATGCCAGCCTACGAACCAGTGTGACGACGGTTCGATACTGGACCTGAGCGTTTCCTTGCCTGAGAGTTTGGTGCTGCCATCTAGTGCATGTTCTTGGTAACTCTTTTTCCCAGAATTTTTTCGCTGTCGCAAAACTGTCCCAAAGCGACTTCTCTGAAGGGTCGCAATGTGAATACACAGCGAGAGGACATAGGGACTCTGGGGTGACTTTGCTGCGGAGTCGCGGCGACTGTTTGTAACTCTATTGTGACAGTATTGTGTGGTCGCATTTCAGTCACAGGGGACGGTTGTGCTATTAGGGGAATGGTTGCCAGATTTGGCATAAAATCATTCATATCTTTGCAACAAAGCATTTCCAAGTACCTAGAATCGCGTGAAGTTTTCAAACATGAGTTAGAATTACGCCCATTTTACGCCAAAATAAAAACTATATGAAATAAGTAACTCAAAATGTGTTACACAAAGTTGACAATTTTCAAATAGTAAGTTCGCTTAGACAACAGTAGTTTAGAATTAGCGATTATTCGTTTTTCCAAAACAGAATAACTAATATCTTGAAAATGAAAAATAATTAAAATGCAGATTATTTTAAAGCCTGTTCGGTCCAGCTGTATTATTTGCTACCAGTAGAAATATTTGGCGGCGGTGTTAACTATGCCATTATAGCAGTTATAGTACACTTTGGATATTTGCTAGCGCGACGAAATGGTATAATTCGTGGTGCTAAGTACGCCAATCTGTAAACCATTATCTAAATGAAAATATGGATAACGGTTTTCCGGTAACCTTAAATGAACAGTAATTATAGGTTGTGAGCATGTGTAAATCGCCAAATAATGAAAAGTCGCCATTGGTGGCAAGCTATCCTATCTGTTCAGTAATTTTTACTAACTTTATGTACCCAAGTCGCCAAATAATGAAAAATCGCCATGGGTGGCAAATTCGCAAGGTGTCCAATAGGTTTTACATTATTAAAAATACAGCTGAAACTGATGTTCTGGTTTTATTACGCTTTAGCTCCTAATTAATATAACATTTGAATGGTAACATTAAATATCATTGTGTTTCTGAGGAGTGCAAATAATTTTTCCAGCGATTATAAGCGGAGTCCGCACTCCAGGTGGAGTATAGTTCAGGACCCGTACAACACGGATTCCCATAACAAAATATCTTCGTGTTATGAGGGGGAGGGGGGTCTACTGTAGTGTGAAATTTAAATTTTTATGTACCAATGAACATGCAAGAACCAAGTAATGTATAGCTCAGTAATATCCTATATGATCCAATCTTCGGGTTTTGTCTGTTGAAATTATGTCTTTTTTACGAATAAGCCTTATTAGGGGCCGAATGCCTCATACGAAAAGCGAGCGTAGCAAGTCTGTGGGCCCTGTTCCCTAGTTCTGAAAAAAAAAGGAAAGAAAAAACATACAATACAGTAAGAAAAATCGCAGGCCGTATTACTTCCACAGAAACCACGTTATATTTCTTAAACCTAAACAAGATATAACTAAGATTTGAAGATGGAATGGAATTTCTATTTACTAGCTCTATCATCTGGTGCCACCTGTAGGAAAATAAAAATTAAAAAGGAACAAAACTAGCAAGGTTTCTTTAGGTTCCATGGGAAAAAGAGCAATTATATTCAACCCAGGAGCACGATCATTGATATTGAGAGTAACGTGGAATTGACCCAGACATTGCGAAAAAGTCTAAGGAAGTTGTCAATACGTAATTTCATTTAAAATAAGATGTTGCCATCATAGAAAAGGAAACAACAATGTAAAACCGAAGCATGAACCCTGCAGTTAAAAAGAGAAATATTAAACAAAAGAATCATGAAAAATTACGAAAATTAAAAAACATTGAAAAAATGCAATATTGGAAACAAAATAATGCTTATAATCAAGTGAAGCTCACCTAGTGAGCAAGAGAGTAGGGGACTAATATAACTAAAGTAAACAATAGGAATATATATATATATGTGTGTGTGTGTATGTGTGTGTGTGTGTGTGTGTGTGTGTGTGTGTGTGTGTGTGTGTGTGTGTGTGTGTGTGTGTGTGTGTGTGTGTGTGTAAGAAAAATAGGACGTTGCGAGTGTTTTGGTGCGGAGTAAGATCACCATCAGGTTCAGGAGATGCGAGGTGGTTCAGGACTCTTGCTTAGAGCCTTCCCCGGCCGCTGATGCTACTACTCTTCGGGCCAAGCGAAAGGAGATCTAGCAGGTTCACGATTCCACATTTTTATTTAGTTTTCTCACAAATTTATTTGGTGACTGAAGTCACGAAAAAGCTCCTCTCCGAGCTGCGTTTCAAAATATATAACACCGGATCACGTGTTCTATAAAGTATCACCTGCTCCAAAAGAGGTGATTAAACTGCCCGGGTCTGCTAGCCTTTGGAAATTCTTGCGAGGTGTGGTGCCAGAAGACCGTGAGAAAGAGAGCAGATATATTAATTGCGTTTGAATTTTAGATTTAGACCCTGACACAAATTTTGTTTAAAACGAAAGTTACTACGCCCTAAAGAATTTTGAAGCAAGCAAACAGAAATTTTGAATTTCGAGAGAATGTTTAATTTTATATGTTTATATATATATATATCCTTATAAATAAAAATGAAATTCTGTTTGTTTGTTTGTTTGTTTGTGGATTTGATTCGTATACAAATCCACAAAAATGGACCTATCAGCCTGAAATTGGGAACAGATGTGTAAAATAATATAGAATAAAAGACAGTCCACTTTAAAACTTTGAAAGTCCACCCGTTCCTGGAATTTAAGAGATTTTTTATGTTCTCCACGCAAAAAGCTTTCCGTAATTGTAACCCCTGTAGTCAAAAAAGTGTGAAATAAGGATCGTGGTTGCCATGTGTGGCGATTTTGCCGAATAAAATGTTTTAAATTCTCAAAGTAAAAATAAAAGAATAATAATGATTTTTTTTTAATTATAATATCGTGTACATGGGAAATTGGAGCAGGAATGAAATGTTTTATACGCAAAACAATGAAGAAATGAAGATTTCCGAGGCTAATATGTTAAAATTTTTTAGTTTGGCGAAAAAATAAAATTTCTCAAATGCGGAGAAAGTGAGTTCTAGAGGTTTACACTGTTTCCGGCTTGGCGCAATTTACTGAGAGCTTAAAGAAACGGATTTTTGAAAACAAGTGCAAAGGTTTTATTAGAATACAGCGTTAAATTTTAATGAAATAATGCAGTTATTAAGGGATTTCAAGTGATCTATCTTCAGCATTCTCGCCAATTGAGTGCATTGATTTTAGTTGGGGGAAATCCGCCAAATTTCAGAAAATTGAAATATTCGCATTTAGTACATCGAGGTAACGATGAATGAAACATGTTATAGTTGATAATTTAAAAAATGAGGCTGTATTAAGGGATTCCACTTTTCAAAAAAATGCCTGGCGGTCGAACCATTTCCCATTTTGATTGCTGCTAAGTCAATGCTTCGAATGATTCCCTGAAAAAACTCTTGCAAAATGGCGTATGTTGGCACTTTGGTGAGGCTTAGATTTGAAACTGGATTTTATTTGAGACTGGTATCTATATTAATAAAACAATGAGTGTAAACTGTTTGTTTGTCTGTGTCTCGCGTAGATCGCAAACGTGTGATCGTAGACCTACCAAATTTTGAACGGAAATTCTCCATGACAGGTCCCGACACACCTCGAAGCGATTTTTTCAAAATTCGAACTATTTTAGGAAATATCGATAAAAACGTATCGCAAAAGGCTAATTTTTGCTTTCCGCCATTTCGTAATTGTAACCTCACAGTGCATTAAGCGACAATTAAGCTTATCTAGGTTGCCACATTCGGCAGTTCATTAAATGATTCAGACTCTTGAAGTAAAATTAAAAGAATAACGATTTTTTTTATTTTGACTAGATTATTTGTAAGGTTGTTTTTAATTAAAATATCGTGTGCATGTGAAAGCAGAGCGGGAATGAAATGATTTATACTCAAAAGAAAAATAGAATTTGGAAATTTTCCGAAAATAAATGTGTAACTTTTTAATTGGGCGAAAAATAAAAGGGGTTGATGTCCGATTTTGTGGAGTATTCTAACGCTTGGCGCTATTTATCGTAATTTAATCGTCTGCTATTTGGGTTATGAATACACCTGCGTATAAGATATTGAAATTTTCATTCAGTTGGAATTGTGCATTTTTCTGAGCAGCTTTTCTGCATCTATTTCTAATATTACATCCAGAAAAAAGGATGTTAGAAATATCAATTTTAATTTTGTTTAATCACACTCATGAATAATGATACACTTTCCAAGTTAATAAAAGGAACGAAAATAGGGAAGACCCATGGATTATAACTCTTTTTATATATAGCACTTTAGTGCGTATTTTAAATCTGAAAATGTGTCAGATTTTCTTTGATTCTAGCGCTTGGCGCAATTTAATGAGAGGGTATTTTTAAAAACAAGCGTAGGTAATCTTATAAATAAAAATCAAATTCTGTTTGTCAATTTGTTGATTTGGGTAGTATACAATTCCACAAAAATGGACCTGTCAGGCTGAAATTTTACACAGATATATGTAAAATAATATAGAATAAATGATAGTCCACTTTAAAACTTTGAAAGTCCATCCGTTCCCGGAATTTAAGAGATTTTTTATGTTCTCCACGCAGAAAGCTTTATGTAATTGTAAACCCTGTAGTGAAAAAAGTGTGTGAAATAAGCATCTTGGTTGCCATGTGTGGCGATTTTGCCGAATAAAATGTTTTAAATTCTTAAAGTGAAAAGAAAAGAATAATATGATTTTTTTAGTTTTCTATTTGTAAGGTTATTTTTTTAATTATAATATCGTGTGCGCATAAGAAATGAGAGCAGGAATGAAATGTTTTATACGCAAAACAATGAGGATCGAAGATTTCCGAGACTAATATGTAAATTTTTTTAGTTTGGCGAAAAATAAAATGGATGATAGGCCGATTTTTAGAAGGTGAGTTCTAGCGGTTTGCACAGTTTTAGGCTTTTTGGAGCAATTTACTGAGAGCTTAAGGGAATAGCATTTTGAAAACAAGTGTATAGGTTTTCTTAGAATACAGCATTAAATTTTAACTATCCGTGCAGAAATAATGCAGTTATTAGGGCATTTCAAGCGATGTAGCTTCAGAATTCTCGCCAATTGAGTACATTGATTTAACTTGGGGGAAATCCGCCAAATTTCAGAAAATTGAAATCTTCGCATTTAGTACATCGAGGTAACGATGAATGAAACATGTTATAGTTGATAATTTAAAAAATGAGGCTGTATTAAGGGATTCCACTTTTCAAAAAAATGCCTGGCGGTCGAACCATTTCCCATTTTGATTGCTGCTAAGTCAATGCTTCGAATGATTCCCTGAAAAAACTCTTGCAAAATGGCGTAAGTTGGCACTTTGGTGAGGCTTAGATTTGAAACTGGATTTTATTTGAGACTGGTATCTATATTAATAAAACAATGAGTGTAAACTGTTTGTTTGTCTGTGTCTCGCGTAGATCGCAAACGTGTGATCGTAGATCTACCAAATTTTGAACGGAAATTCTCCATGACAGGTCCCGACACACCTCGAAGCGATTTTTTCAAAATTCGAACTATTTTAGGAAATATCGATAAAAACGTATCGCAAAAGGCTAATTTTTGCTTTCCGCCATTTCGTAATTGTAACCTCACAGTGCATTAAGCGACAATTAAGCTTATCTAGGTTGCCACATTCGGCAGTTCATTAAATGATTCAGACTCTTGAAGTAAAATTAAAAGAATAACGATTTTTTTTATTTTGACTAGATTATTTGTAAGGTTGTTTTTTAATTAAAATATCGTGTGCATGTGAAAGCAGAGCGGGAATGAAATGATTTATACTCAAAAGAAAAATAGAATTTGGAAATTTTCCGAAAATAAATGTGTAACTTTTTAATTGGGCGAAAAATAAAAGGGGTTGATGTCCGATTTTGTGGAGTATTCTAACGCTTGGCGCTATTTATCGTAATTTAATCGTCTGCTATTTGGGTTATGAATACACCTGCGTATAAGATATTGAAATTTTCATTCAGTTGGAATTGTGCATTTTTCTGAGCAGCTTTTCTGCATCTATTTCTAATATTACATCCAGAAAAAAGGATGTTAGAAATATCAATTTTAATTTTGTTTAATCACACTCATGAATAATGATACACTTTCCAAGTTAATAAAAGGAACGAAAATAGGGAAGACCCATGGATTATAACTCTTTTTATATATAGCACTTTAGTGCGTATTTTAAATCTGAAAATGTGTCAGATTTTCTTTGATTCTAGCGCTTGGCGCAATTTAATGAGAGGGTATTTTTAAAAACAAGCGTAGGTAATCTTATAAATAAAAATCAAATTCTGTTTGTCAATTTGTTGATTTGGGTAGTATACAATTCCACAAAAATGGACCTGTCAGCCTGAAATTTTACACAGATATATGTAAAATAATATAGAATAAATGATAGTCCACTTTAAAACTTTGAAAGTCCATCCGTTCCCGGAATTTAAGAGATTTTTTATGTTCTCCACGCAGAAAGCTTTATGTAATTGTAAACCCTGTAGTGAAAAAAGTGTGTGAAATAAGCATCTTGGTTGCCATGTGTGGCGATTTTGCCGAATAAAATGTTTTAAATTCTTAAAGTGAAAAGAAAAGAATAAATGATTTTTTTAGTTTATATTTGTAAGGTTATTTTTTTAATTATAATATCGTGTGCGCATAAGAAATGAGAGCAGGAATGAAATGTTTTATACGCAAAACAATGAGGATCGAAGATTTCCGAGGCTAATATGTTAAATTTTTTTAGTTTGGCGAAAAATAAAATGGCTGAAAGGCCGATTTTAGAAAGTGAGTTCTAGCGGTTTGCACTGTTTTCAGGCTTTTGGCGCAATTTACTGAGAGCTTAAGGAATAGCATTTTTGAAAACAAGTGTATAGGTTTTATTAGAATACAGCATTAAATTTTAACTATCCGTGCAGAAATAATGCAGTTATTAAGGGCATTTCAAGCGATGTAGCTTCAGAATTCTCGCCAATTGAGTGCATTGATTTAACTTGGGGGAAATCCGCCAAATTTCAGAAAATTGAAATCTTCGCATTTAGTACATCGAGGTAACGATGAATGAAACATGTTATAGTTGATAATTTAAAAAATGAGGCTGTATTAAGGGATTCCACTTTTCAAAAAAATGCCTGGCGGTCGAACCATTTCCCATTTTGATTGCTGCTAAGTCAATGCTTCGAATGATTCCCTGAAAAAACTCTTGCAAAATGGCGTATGTTGGCACTTTGGTGAGGCTTAGATTTGAAACTGGATTTTATTTGAGACTGGTATCTATATTAATAAAACAATGAGTGTAAACTGTTTGTTTGTCTGTGTCTCGCGTAGATCGCAAACGTGTGATCGTAGACCTACCAAATTTTGAACGGAAATTCTCCATGACAGGTCCCGACACACCTCGAAGCGATTTTTTCAAAATTCGAACTATTTTAGGAAATATCGATAAAAACGTATCGCAAAAGGCTAATTTTTGCTTTCCGCCATTTCGTAATTGTAACCTCACAGTGCATTAAGCGACAATTAAGCTTATCTAGGTTGCCACATTCGGCAGTTCATTAAATGATTCAGACTCTTGAAGTAAAATTAAAAGAATAACGATTTTTTTTATTTTGACTAGATTATTTGTAAGGTTGTTTTTAAATTAAAATATCGTGTGCATGTGAAAGCAGAGCGGGAATGAAATGATTTATACTCAAAAGAAAAATAGAATTTGGAAATTTTCCGAAAATAAATGTGTAACTTTTTAATTGGGCGAAAAATAAAAGGGGTTGATGTCCGATTTTGTGGAGGATTCTAACGCTTGGCGCTATTTATCGTAATTTAATCGTCTGCTATTTGGGTTATGAATACACCTGCGTATAAGTTTTTGAAATTTTCATTCAGTTGGAATTGTGCATTTTTCTGAGCAGCTTTATTGCATCTATTTCTATCCAGAAAAAAGGATGTTAGAAATATCAATTTTAATTTTGTTTAATCACACTCATGAATAATGATACACTTTCCAAGTTAATAAAAGGAACGAAAATAGGGAAGACCCATGGATTATAACTCTTTTTATATATAGCACTTTAGTGCGTATTTTAAATCTGAAAATGTGTCAGATTTTCTTTGATTCTAGCGCTTGGCGCAATTTAATGAGAGGGTATTTTTAAAAACAAGCGTAGGTAATCTTATAAATAAAAATCAAATTCTGTTTGTCAATTTGTTGATTTGGGTAGTATACAATTCCACAAAAATGGACCTGTCAGCCTGAAATTTTACACAGATATATGTAAAATAATATAGAATAAATGATAGTCCACTTTAAAACTTTGAAAGTCCATCCGTTCCCGGAATTTAAGAGATTTTTTATGTTCTCCACGCAGAAAGCTTTATGTAATTGTAAACCCTGTAGTGAAAAAAGTGTGTGAAATAAGCATCTTGGTTGCCATGTGTGGCGATTTTGCCGAATAAAATGTTTTAAATTCTTAAAGTGAAAAGAAAAGAATAAATGATTTTTTTAGTTTATATTTGTAAGGTTATTTTTTTAATTATAATATCGTGTGCGCATAAGAAATGAGAGCAGGAATGAAATGTTTTATACGCAAAACAATGAGGATCGAAGATTTCCGAGACTAATATGTAAATTTTTTTAGTTTGGCGAAAAATAAAATGGATGATAGGCCGATTTTTAGAAGGTGAGTTCTAGCGGTTTGCACAGTTTTAGGCTTTTTGGAGCAATTTACTGAGAGCTTAAGGGAATAGCATTTTTGAAAACAAGTGTATAGGTTTTCTTAGAATACAGCATTAAATTTTAACTATCCGTGCAGAAATAATGCAGTTATTAGGGCATTTCAAGCGATGTAGCTTCAGAATTCTCGCCAATTGAGTACATTGATTTAACTTGGGGGAAATCCGCCAAATTTCAGAAAATTGAAATCTTCGCATTTAGTACATCGAGGTAACGATGAATGAAACATGTTATAGTTGATAATTTAAAAAATGAGGCTGTATTAAGGGATTCCACTTTTCAAAAAAATGCCTGGCGGTCGAACCATTTCCCATTTTGATTGCTGCTAAGTCAATGCTTCGAATGATTCCCTGAAAAAACTCTTGCAAAATGGCGTATGTTGGCACTTTGGTGAGGCTTAGATTTGAAACTGGATTTTATTTGAGACTGGTATCTATATTAATAAAACAATGAGTGTAAACTGTTTGTTTGTCTGTGTCTCGCGTAGATCGCAAACGTGTGATCGTAGACCTACCAAATTTTGAACGGAAATTCTCCATGACAGGTCCCGACACACCTCGAAGCGATTTTTTCAAAATTCGAACTATTTTAGGAAATATCGATAAAAACGTATCGCAAAAGGCTAATTTTTGCTTTCCGCCATTTCGTAATTGTAACCTCACAGTGCATTAAGCGACAATTAAGCTTATCTAGGTTGCCACATTCGGCAGTTCATTAAATGATTCAGACTCTTGAAGTAAAATTAAAAGAATAACGATTTTTTTTATTTTGACTAGATTATTTGTAAGGTTGTTTTTTAATTAAAATATCGTGTGCATGTGAAAGCAGAGCGGGAATGAAATGATTTATACTCAAAAGAAAAATAGAATTTGGAAATTTTCCGAAAATAAATGTGTAACTTTTTAATTGGGCGAAAAATAAAAGGGGTTGATGTCCGATTTTGTGGAGTATTCTAACGCTTGGCGCTATTTATCGTAATTTAATCGTCTGCTATTTGGGTTATGAATACACCTGCGTATAAGATATTGAAATTTTCATTCAGTTGGAATTGTGCATTTTTCTGAGCAGCTTTTCTGCATCTATTTCTAATATTACATCCAGAAAAAAGGATGTTAGAAATATCAATTTTAATTTTGTTTAATCACACTCATGAATAATGATACACTTTCCAAGTTAATAAAAGGAACGAAAATAGGGAAGACCCATGGATTATAACTCTTTTTATATATAGCACTTTAGTGCGTATTTTAAATCTGAAAATGTGTCAGATTTTCTTTGATTCTAGCGCTTGGCGCAATTTAATGAGAGGGTATTTTTAAAAACAAGCGTAGGTAATCTTATAAATAAAAATCAAATTCTGTTTGTCAATTTGTTGATTTGGGTAGTATACAATTCCACAAAAATGGACCTGTCAGGCTGAAATTTTACACAGATATATGTAAAATAATATAGAATAAATGATAGTCCACTTTAAAACTTTGAAAGTCCATCCGTTCCCGGAATTTAAGAGATTTTTTATGTTCTCCACGCAGAAAGCTTTATGTAATTGTAAACCCTGTAGTGAAAAAAGTGTGTGAAATAAGCATCTTGGTTGCCATGTGTGGCGATTTTGCCGAATAAAATGTTTTAAATTCTTAAAGTGAAAAGAAAAGAATAAATGATTTTTTTAGTTTCTATTTGTAAGGTTATTTTTTTAATTATAATATCGTGTGCGCATAAGAAATGAGAGCAGGAATGAAATGTTTTATACGCAAAACAATGAGGATCGAAGATTTCCGAGACTAATATGTAAATTTTTTTAGTTTGGCGAAAAATAAAATGGATGATAGGCCGATTTTTAGAAGGTGAGTTCTAGCGGTTTGCACAGTTTTAGGCTTTTTGGAGCAATTTACTGAGAGCTTAAGGGAATAGCATTTTTGAAAACAAGTGTATAGGTTTTCTTAGAATACAGCATTAAATTTTAACTATCCGTGCAGAAATAATGCAGTTATTAGGGCATTTCAAGCGATGTAGCTTCAGAATTCTCGCCAATTGAGTACATTGATTTAACTTGGGGGAAATCCGCCAAATTTCAGAAAATTGAAATCTTCGCATTTAGTACATCGAGGTAACAATGAATGAAACATGTTATAGTTGATAATTTAAAAAATGAGGCTGTATTAAGGGATTCCACTTTTCAAAAAAATGCCTGGCGGTCGAACCATTTCCCATTTTGATTGCTGCTAAGTCAATGCTTCGAATGATTCCCTGAAAAAACTCTTGCAAAATGGCGTATGCTGGCACTTTGGCGAGGTTTAGATTTGAAACTGGATTTTACTTGAGACTGGTATATATAATAAGACTGGTTATAGATAAAAATGAATGTTGGTATGTGTGTAGGATGTTGAAAAACTCAGCACCGTTTCACCGATCACCATGAAATTTGGTTCACCTAAGTCTTTTATCATGGAGAAGGTTTTTATGCTATCCGTTTTCCTCTAACTTGCCACTAGCTGGCGCAGCAGAACGTCGAATTCTATTCCGTTAGCCGTTTGCTATGCGAATATCGTCCAACCAATTTCGATGAAATTTGGTACACGCGGATATTAGAACACGGAGAATATTTTTCACTATCCAATTGCTGTAACTTAGCGCTAAATAGCGCTGCAACGCATCAACTTCTATACCGTTCGACTGATCGGCATAAAATTTTTTATACTTACACATTTGAGCACGAAGGATATATTCTAACTGTGTTACTTTTGATGTTACTCACCACTAGGTGGCACTGCAATGCATTATTATTTTAACTCGCCACTAGATGACGCTGCAGCAGGCCAAATTTTTGACCATTCAAACGGTGGCTATGAAAATCAGTACTCATAGCTATTTGAACAATGAGAATATTTTGGCGTTATCCATTTTCCTATAACTCGCCACGTGACGGCGCTGTAGCAAATCATTACTTTAATTAACCACTAGATGGCCCTGCAGTGTATCACTTCTTGACTGTGCGAATGATCGCTATGGAAATAGGTATACATAGATATTTGAACACGGGGAAGAGTTTGGCACGATCCATTTTCCTATAACTTGACACTAGATGTCGCGTCAACACATGAACTTCAGGACTATTCAGCCGATCGTCATGAAAATTCGTATGCATCGATATCTGAATGCGAAGAATATTTTCGCCGTATACGTTTTGCTAAAACTCGCCACTAGATTGCGCTACGCCGCATGACCTTCTGCACCATACAAACGATTGCCTTGAAATTCGGTATGCATGGTTATTGAACACAATATAAAGCGATATCCATTTTGCTATATCTCTTTATTACAATAAATAGTAATCACCACAAATCGTAATATCAAAAAGTCCATTCATTCCCGTGCGAAGAACGGGTACTTCAGCTAGTATATATATATAACTTTTAACTGCGCTAAATACATGCGTTAATATCAATTTTATTCACCCACTTTTTGATATCTACTAAAAGAACTACTTATTAAACAGAACACAAAATTTTATGTGTGTTGCCACAGAAAGATTATAAATTCTTTTATTTAATTTTTCAATTTCGCGAAATAAATTATATTCTGCGCTCTGTTCAACTGAGTGCGAAACTACAAATTTTTAATTGGAGCGGATTTATTCCCAAAATGCGATCGGAAATTTCAGCCGCTTTGCTTAAATCTAGATCAAGAAATGCAGCAAGAACTGATTGAATTCTGACTGGTAACCGTTGTAGAAACAATTCCATCATCATGGGTATCTGGTACATTGAAAGTTTCAGCGCGGCGTTTCATATTACAAAGCAGTTCCGTTGGCTTACGTGAACCTAATTCCTCGCCTGACAACAAATGCCGAATTTCTTGCTGAGAGCTTTCTCCTGAACGATTTATGACCTCTGTTTTCAATTGAGTGTACGGGTCGCTGTCATATGGTTTCGCCAAGATATCTAGAACTAAAGATGCAATATCTGGAGGCAGATGCGACAAGATAGTTATATTTCGTAATTGATTGTGTAATTGGCTGTGGTTTTGACAACGCAAAAGTGCTTTTACACATAATAAACCACAGGACAGGATCTGACCGATTAAAATCGGCTATCTGAATCGCATGTATCTCTGTCATTTTGACAGTATTGATTATTTTTCTCAATATAAAAATAAATCTCTCCAAAGAAACAGCACATAAAAATAGCACAGTACCTTTAAATTATGTCCCTATCCGGGTCACATGTCCGGATCACCAATGAGGTGGCCTGACTCATCAGAAAGTTGACAAAGAAAGAATAAAAAAAGACTTTTAACTGTGCTAAATACATGCGATAGTATCAATTTTATTCACAGCCATATTTTTATATCTACTAAAAGAACTACTTATTAAGCAGAACACAAAATTTTATGTGTGCTGCCACAATATATATATTATCTCTCAACACCCTTTATTGAAAAATGTGTCCCAAAAATACGACATAATAAAGCGGCATAAAAATGCGACATAATTTTACATGTATTTAAGTACTATTAGTTCACAACAGCTTTAATCTATTGTTACAATATTTCGTAAGCTGTAGAATATGCTCCACATGTATTTTTTACATATATTTAAATACTATTAGTTCCAACAGCTTTAATCTATTGTTACAAGATTTCGTAACTTGTAGAATATGCATCACATGTATTTTTCTATAAATAGGTTACAATCATAAAACTTTCAACATAGGGTTACCAGGCGAAATATGCGAAAGATGAGCGATAAAATGACAAAGTCAATTAATATCGTTTTAATATGGCAATAATGAAACTAAAAAATTAGGGGGGTTCAGGGGGATCTCCCTCTGATGAGGTTCGAACAGCCGAGTTTATATATATGTGTGTGTGTGTGTGTAAAGAAAATATATGTATGTAATAATTATTATAATTAAAAAATAGATAAAATAATAACAAAGTCTACATGAAAATAAAATAAACTATAGAATAATTTTATTTAAAATATACCACAGAACTTCTATAAATAGTTATGTTTATTAATATATATACAACTCAAGTACAGTTTTTGTAATAATGCACAGTGTATGGTTTATATCGGGTTAAGAATTTCTATACTGAGCTTTTACCAGTGTTCAACAATTCTTTTTTTTAAATAATTTTTGGGGTATAAAATATATATAAAGATACTTTATTGTTTTATCTATTTTTAAATTTTTTATATATATTTTGTGTGTGTATATATATAATACTAGCTGCTACCCGCGACTTCGTCCGCGTCGGCTTTAGAGTTAGGTCCCAAAAGAAATGAAGCATGTGTGAATAACACATATGTTTGCGACAAAAGAAACTGCATTTAAATATTATTTGCTTTTTACTTAGTTTATATGAAGTATAATGCGTGGTAGTATACTTCATTTAAAATAAGAGAGTAAGCAGAGTTACTAAATTTAGATTTTTTTCAGGCATTTAGCGAATACATTTAGGTCAGTATTTGCTAACTGTTTTTGTTGTTCTTGTGAAAGAAATATTTATGCTATAGCATGAATTTTAGCTTACGTTAATCAGGAATAGTGCAGCTTTTTCTTAGCGAAAAAGTTTTAGAATCGGTTCTATAGTTACAGAGATACCCAGAGAACGTAATTTATTAGAATTATTTTGAGTGTTCCTGTAAAGTAACTATTTGCACTACATGTATGAATTTTAGCCTATAATACTCAAGAATAGTGTAGCTTACTATCAGTGAAAAAAGTTTTGGAATCGATTCAGTACTTACAGAGATACACATAGAGTGTAATGTAATTCTTATGAGTATCCCTGTAAAAAAACTATTTGTGATATATGCATAAAAGGTAGCCTATAACACTCAGGGTCCCACCAGTGTCTAAGAAGTTCTACTCTCAAAACTGGAAGGCTGGAAGTGCCGGGTTCAACCCTTGGTCGAGCCTGTCGACCTAGCCGCTCGCAGTTTTTCGCGGTTTTCTCCAAAACCTCGCGTAAATACGGGCTAGGATCCCTTAGAAAGTTCCCCACAGAGGAATAGCCATTATAGGCCTAGGACCCTAGTGCAGTCAATCGGTCTTAATCCACAAACAAACAAAGAATAATACTCAGGAATAGTGTAACTAAGTATTAGAATCGGTTTAGTAGCTATAAAATTTCCATAGAGCGCAATACATTAGAATTATTTTGAATGTTTTTGTAAAAGAATTATTTATGCTATATGCTTGAAAGGTTGCCTGTATGTTAATCCAGGGCATAAGCTATCTTCATTACGAATTTTTCCAAATCCGTTCAGCAATTTGTGTGTGATTTTGTGTGTGATTCAGTCAAAAACATCTAAACACGCAAACGTACACATTTTTAATGTCTATGTCACATAAAAAAGCGAAATAATTTTACATGTATTTAAATACTATTAGTTCAGAACAGCTTTAATATCGAGATTAAAGCAATCGTTAGTCTCGATATTGTTACACTATTTTGTAAGCTGTAGAATATGCTCCACATGTATTTTTTACATATATTCAAATATTATTAGTTCACAACAGCTTTAATCTATTGTTACAATATTTCGTAAGCTGTAGAATATGCACCACATGTATTTTTCTATAAATAGGTTACACTCATAAAAATTTCAACATAGGGTTACCAGGCGAAATACGCGAAAGATGAGCGATAAAATGCCAAGTTAATTAATATAGTTTTAGTATGGCAATAATAAAACTAAAAAATTAGGGGGGGTTCAGGGGGATCTCCCCCTGACGAGGCTCGAACAGCCGAGTTTTTAAATTATTGGTAGGATTTGGAAATATTTGAAGTTTAAGAAACACATTTGGACTTTTCTTTCTAATGCTTTTTAATTTGGCGTAAAATCAACATAATTTCCATACCATTTCATGTTTTTCAAATGCATGTTTATCTGAAAATAGAATTTCAGCTTTATTTCAAAAGCATAAATCATTTTGTGCGGGCGATAAAACGGTTTTTAATTAATAATTAGAAAAGTATTTAAAATTTCAACATTCTGTGCCTCAGGTGCACAGTCATGGGCTTCTATGCTCAAATTTTCAAAGCTCTGCTTTCTGTAGATTTGTCTGGAGAACATTCATTTTTATTATTATTGATAGATAGATTTGGCATAAAACTGGCATAATTTCCGTGGAATTTAATGTTTTTCAGATGCACGCACGCGCTTCTTTATTGAAGCAATAGCATTCTTGTTAGCTCAAAACATGAATCATTTGATTGATACGGGAGAAAATCGCCAAGCATGGCAATGTAAAAACGGTTTTTAATTAATAATTAAAAAAGTAATTAAAAATCTAAAATTCTAAGTAGCCTATAACCAACTCCAGGGTGCCATCTATAACTAAACCTAAATTCATCCTAATCGATTCAGCGGTTTAGGCGTGAAAGCGTCATAAACAAAAAACTCACTTTCGCATTTATAATATTAGTTAGGATGTGAAGTTATTATGTATCTGTATTTTTTAACTTTACTTGATGTAACTTTAAATGTATAACAAACATCCTTTGCAGATTGAAAAATTTCCCTGGATATACTTACAGTGAAAACTTCTACGATAAATCTGCGACGTTTAAAATTATTTCTTGGCTGAAAACCATTACAAAATTACCTATTGTTGCAAAAGGAATTCTAACAGGTATATACGTTTATGATGAATTAACTATTTTGAACATAAAATTTCATTTTTTTAATTCCATGCATGATTTTGTACATTTCAAGTTTAGATCTAATAGCAGGGCCAATTTCAGCGGTGCGCACACCAGTCCAAATTTAAGGGCAATCGAAAAAATTAAAAGCATAAGGTTTGTTAAAAGGGCGGCCAATTTTAATCTGCACATGGCCAACGGTCTAGGATAGTTTCTGCGTAGCGGCATTAAATATCAGCTAGACGAACGAGGATTTTTTTCACCTCGAATATTATTCTTGTGATTGGATTGATTATCTTTCAAAGCTCGATTGACTAGTTCTATAATTAACTTGTGCCTGCTGACTGTGTAAATGAATTAAAAAAATCTTTAATATTTATTAGATGTTCTTCGAGATTTTTACAATGATCTTTATAAATTTGTTTATTTACTCATACTTTAATTAATTTACTGCTATTTTTATAGGAGGAGAGATTAAAGTACACTACCGTAATTTATGAAGATGATTACTATTAAATTAAAATTTGAAAAGTGTAACGAAATTGAGGTTAAAGTTATGAGTAATCTTATTGAATATTTTTTTGTTGGGAGTTGAATGCTGAGCATGCATAGTATATTGCAAGTGTTATATTGCTTTTACTTTACTGGAGTTATTGCAAATAAAAGTTGCAAAATGCCACATCCTTAATACGTATTTTTTAATCACTTGAAATATTTAAATGAATTTAGAGTTTGAATCTTAAAATTGAACATGATGTCAGAGAATGTTAATGGAGTAAGATTAAAAAAATTAAATGATTTCTCAGTTTTTGAATTTGGATTTCCAGGGAGTGAATTCCAGAAAGCATAAGTAGTAGGGGAAACTAGAAACTAGTTTCAAGTTTTTAGTTTTTAAAATACTGATAGATATACAAAATTTCCGTCTACTTATATTTCATAAAATGTTTCAAAAAATGCATATCAATATCTTTCTGAAATATTAATTGTATTACAGGTAGTAAAACGTGAATAGAAAAAAAACTCTTCAATTTGGGCCTAGCATCCCTATGTCTAAGGATACGGAACAAAAACAGATCATAATTTTGGTATAATGCAATTTAAAGTTTTTGAATCAACGATTTTACTTAAGAACATTTGAGGTTATTCGTTATATAGCCCTAGTGATGATGACGCATACAATTATAGAAATACTGACTTACGCAGAAACATTAAGGTAGGCAAACGCATTATTTTTATTTAGTAACAGCTAAATAACAGGGAAAAAGTGATATTTCAATTGGCTAAGCGGAACTAATGAAATAGAAAAAGGTATCGGATCAAGCATCCTTATGGATTAAGAATTTCTAGTTTCTCAGTTACACTTCGAAATTTCTGGATAATTAAGCAGTGTCTGCTTTAGATTTTCTGCAAAAAAATTTTATATTTTGCCAAGGCTGTGCATTTAGAAGAAATAAAATAAATTTTAAATTTATAATCGATAATGCATTGGAATTTGGTACAAAACTGATACTTACAATTTTTATTAAAAAATAATGCATACTATAATTTTTTAAACAAAATACTTCCGTTTGATTTAATTTTTTTTAAAGAAAGGAAGTAAGCTATTTTTGAAGGAAAGGAAGTAAAGTTGATCTGAATAAAGAGAGTGAGTGTTTCGTCCAGTTTAATGAGTAAATAACACAAGTTATTTATGCCATTCTTCATATGGAAAAATATATTAGAAAGGTATTGGACAACGGGATTGAAATTAGCATTACAAACGCTGACACAAATGTTCATAACCAAGTCAGATTGGTAAAAACTGATTTAAAATTCAGCACAGATATGTAGGAAGATACACAAAAAATACCTACATAATTTTAAAATCTGAAATTAATTATTGGTTTTTTTTAATTTCTAAAGCTGTAAAGATATTGGTAAATTAGTACATAGAAAAATATATGCGTTTGCATTTAATGGTGACTCTATTGGACACTTTAGGGTACAACCCTTAACACTGAACTTCATTGTACTTCGTGAAAAAAGCTGGAAAAACACAATTCTGTTTGTTTTCCCTTCTATGATTAAAATGAAGTATCATAAAAAAACATTTTTCCAATTACATCTTTCAATACTTACCAGTCAGAGTATTCATGAACATCGCTCTTGTAAAATGTATTTTCTATTCGATATTACTAATTACACCTGATTTTTTTTTACTTATAATATTTATTAAAACTACCTTTAGGAACATATTCCTGCAAAGTTTATACTTTGTTCGTTATATGGCTTCCTTGCATAAAAGTTGGTTCTCCTACATTATGTTCCAACTGACATCTTAAAAATAAATAACACTTCCATCTGCTATCGCATGTATATAACACACTTCATATGTGGATGCACTTCATATGTCACATGATGTAATATTCGATATGTTAAATTTAATTTGCAATTCTTTCATCTCATATTAGAATAATGTTGCCATTTCATATAATTCAACTCTGCCGTATTTATTTTTTAACCAATTCTCTAATCTATGCAGCTAAGGATGCTCGTATGACAGTAATAGCCGGTGCGTCGGCCATATTAGTTTCTAATCATGGTGGAAGGCAACTTGATAGTGTTCCTGCCACTGTAAGTACATTTTATGAAACATACTTGCAAATCTTACTAGTACTAAAACTGAATTTTGTAAATAACACGCATATACATAAAATGGAACAGTAAGGAACGTTTAGGGTGATACAAAGTGTCTATTCTTCTTCAGCTGGGCGACGTTCACCCTTCACACAAGTAGAAAATGAGAGAAAATATGTATATATATATATATATATATATATATACAGGGTGTCCAAAGTTAAAGTCCCACTTTCAAAAGGCCGCAAGAAAAGAACCACTGGTCAGAATGACTTCAAATTTGAACTGAATATACTGGAAGAAAGAGGAAACGATTTGGCATTATAAAAAAAGTTCCAAAATGTATCAATAGATGGCGCTGTAAGCGGCAAAACGAAAGTGGATGCGGCTACAAGTGACATTTTGAATTGAAAAACGACGGCTTTGGCATGAGTTGCACAGTAAACCAACTGTAGTGTTCAATGTGCATGTTTGTTTGGGTCGTTTAACGGAAAAAACGAGTTCCAAGTCAGTCAGCAGTTGTGGCATTGTTAGTTGAAAGCCCATCCACCACGGCAAGGTCGTACCACATTGGATGGGAAAAATTGGTTTTTAACTATTCTTGGGCCAAGAACCGCATAAAAAGCACATAATGATTCGATTTTTAATTGCCCTTGGGCCAAAAACCGCATAAAAAGCACAAAATGATTCGGTTTTTAATTGTCCTTCGGACATAAACCGCATAAAAAGCAACAATGAAAACGCCTGTTAACTATCGCTAGATGTGCGGCAGACAGGTTCAATATGTTTTCCACCATTCTCCCCCACAAGTCAGCTTGTGGCGGAGAACAGGATAAACAGCATGTTCCACAACAGATCGGAGTGTCTCAGGGGTGACGTTTCTACTGTGTTGCGTAATCCGTGTCTTCAATTTAGTTAAATTCGCAATTGGACCACTATACACAACACTTTTAAGATAACACCTCAGCTGGAAATCACCAGGATTGAGGTCTGGTGATCTTTGAGGCCAGGGTGTTAGACAATGACGGCTGATAAATCGATAATTTCTGAAATGCCTCTTGAACAGTTGCATGACTGGCTTTGCGATATCCGGAGGAGCCCCATATTGCATGAAAATGATGCTATCAAGACATTCACGCTGTTGAAGTGTTGGAATGACTTGGCTGCGCAAAAGACTCGCATACGGTTTATCATTCACGATACAGGTAACAAGACCCGCAGGACCAATCTCCTCGAAACAAAATGGCCCTACCATACACGATGCCGTGAACCCGCACCACACAGTTACCTTTGGCGAACGCATTGGTTTTGATACAGTTGCGAATGGATTTTACTTTGCCCATATCCTGCAATTTTGTGTATTAACAAACCCGTGGAGGTGGGAATGGGCTTTATCTGCCCACAAAATGTTCCACGGCCATTCATTGTCCACTTCCATCCGAGCGAGAAATTCCAGAGCAAACGCCTCTCTTCTTGGCATTTCAGCAGGAAGGAACACCTGAACATGTGTCATTTTGTATGGATAGCAATGCAGGATATTGCGTATAATTTTGTGCACCGTACTCGCAGGCATGTCTAAACCTCGGGCAATACCACGTGCACTGCACGTTTGCACACCACTGCTCGCCCCTTCCTCTAATGCTGTGGCCACATCGTCCACTGCTGATGTCGAAGCCTCCCTCTCCTACATTTCACTTCAAAAGAACTTGTTTCTTCGAATTTCGGAATCATAATCTTTAGACCCTTTGCAGAAATTGGACAACGGCCTTTTTTCATTCCCTTTAATGATCGGAACTTCTTTAAAGCTGCAGTCGCACATTCGTCGTTCTTGTAGAACAGCTTAACCAGAAGAGCGCGATCCTTCATTGAGAGACTCATGACAGGCTACTACGATATGATGGCAACGCGATATACCCCGCGCTTTTATACCACATGCAATGTGTCCTGCGCATGCGTGTCTTTTAATTAATTTGCATAGTATGCCGCTTACAACGCCATCTATTGATACATTTTGGAACTTTTTTTTATTATGCTAACTCGTTTCTTCCTTCTTCCAGTATATTCAGTTCAAATTTGAAGTCATTCTGACCAGTGGTTCTTGCGGCCTTTTGAAAGTGGGACTTTAATTATGGAACTTTACCTATATATATATTTGTTTTTTGTGAAGTGATTATTAATGAAGACAATGTTTCTGAACCTTCACTGATTTCTAATTCCGGCCATTCAGAATTAGGGGTGGGGAATCTTTTTACATTACATGCCACATCTAAATAAACAGTAATAAAGGACGCTTCATACGTTATGTACCTATAAATGATGTACCTTTTATGAAATTGTTATTGCTTTTGCGTAATTTTAACAATTTCTTGCATTATATGGAAAAATCTGATGTGTCCAACACATGACTTCCTTGCACGTCCATTAGATCAAAAATATTTTCGACGCACTTCCTCTAAATTTATTTGTTTGAAAGAGATAAAATATCAATAATAGTAAGGTTTAGCGATTTCTAGCCAAATATTTCGATATCGCCAAGCTGAGTTCAATTTGAAAGATTTCCTTCTGACACTTTATTTGGCGATATTTCACCAAAAGCCGACAAACTTGAGATAGTCAGCGAGATTTTGGGGATAGCCAAAGTAGTCATTGACCACAGACTTTCAATGAATTGAATGCATCTATACACCTCAATCTATTTAAAGTCATTTGGCTCACCATGTAAATAAATTCTCAGTCGATTGCTGTCAAAAAAGGTATTGAAAACAGTTAGATATTACAATAGTTCTAAATACAAAGTTAAAAAATCTACGGGTTAAAGTTTTAGAGTTATACAAAATAGGAAATAATTTTTGGCGCCAAATTTGGCGATATTTCGGCAAAACTCGTCAATGTCGACGACATTTGGAGAGATTTTAAGCATAAACCAAACAATGACAGATTATCGCCAAATTTGGCGATATTTCTCCAAAACTCGCCAAGAACGATGACAAATGGCGATACTTTGGGCATGGACCAAATGACTGACTATCGCCAAATTTGGCGATATTTCGCCAAAACTCGCCAAGGTCGAGGACAGACGGCGAGATTTTGGGTATGTACCAAACAATGACTGTCTACAGTTGTATTATAATGAAGATGTCCATAGACATTAAGGTACTGAAATTCTTTTCGGTGGTCCTGTAAATATACTCTCCAGTAGATTGGAACCAAAAATCGAGATGCACAACTAGATGTTACAACATTCTTATATATGAAATTTCATAATAGTTTTTGAGATTTGAGAGTTAAATATGCACACACGTACACCAAAAGTCGCCAAGCTTGGCGACTTTTGGCATAGTTCTTGAGGGAGACACGTGACCGTGGTCGGACCATTACCTAACTTATGTGGTAGGACGGTATTATGCTTGAAATGGATGAATGCCCCTAAAATTGCTATTGACCGTAAAGTATTGGCAATCTTTTGAGTGTTCCTGTAGCAGAACTATAAATGATAAAGACAGTTTTTTTAATGGAGAAATTCATTTTCTAACTCTTTACAGCATATATCACTTCTGAGTCGTTTGAAATAGCCCAATACCTCTAAAAAACGCTTTGATGAATTTCGGCCCATAGAGCGTAATGTATTTCGAATGTTTTGGGCAGTCCTGTAGATAAACTATCCAGTCGAATGGAATCAAAAGGGGAGGTGCACAACAAGATGTTAGAACTATCCAAAATATGAAGTTTCGACATTCTACGCCTAATAGCTTTTGAGTTAGGCGAGTTTAATGAATTTCGGCCCGTAGAGCGTAATGTATTTCGAATCTTTTGGGCGGTCCTGTACATAAACTATCCATTCGATTGCCACCAAAAGGGGAGGTGCACAACTAGATCATAGAACAATCCTAAATATCAAATCTCAACATTCTACGACCAATAGTTTTTGAGATATGCGAGTTACATACATACGTACGTACGTACAGACGGCATGGAAAAACTGGCCACAGTAGACTCGCCACTGGTCAAAATGAGTTGCAGACGCGTTAATATGATCGTGCATGCTAGCCTACGATGAGATGCATCGAAAAAAGTTTTTAAATTAAATTTAGAGGTAGTCAAAATCGGTTTTTTCGTCGAAATTTGGCCCCCAAAATTTTTCGGGATCACATTACTTCCTTATACTACGTACAAGGAAGTAAATATTAACACACACACAAAAAACACTCTTTACACGTGTGCCAGATATTTTTGAAGTACCTTATTGATACCTTATTGATGTGTCAGATATTATTAAAGTACTTTTATCATACAACAAGAAAAAAAGAGAAAAATAAGTGCTTTACATTTGAACACAGCAAGCTTGAGTTGAGGACCTAACTGGTATCACATGATACGCAATTCTGATGCCCCTAGAAGCGAATTTTGTATTTTAGAATTTTTATTGCAAAACGACGAAATATGGGCTATTTGGTCTCACGAGTGAGATTAATATTAAAGTGGACCATACCGATGGTGTGATTATTTACGTCGAGACACGTAGCCAGACAAACAGTTCCGGGAGGCCTAAAACGATGAAAATTCAGAATTTATCAGAAAAGAAGCTTGATTATTGATATCTATTAACGAAAATCCGAATTTCGGGGAAGAGGGAAACCACCCTATGGCGTTGGGCCGTGATCGTATAGGCTTACAGAAAGACAAAGGAACACACTAACAACTTTCGTTTATTCTAGACTATATTAGATATGTCACCTTTACACACACAACGTTGAGATATTTTAAATATACTGGATGATTTAAAAATAAAAGGAAATATATATCTTATCTGTAATCGTTAAATCCAAGTCCATTGTTTATCTCTTGGTGTCAAATCCCCTGTTCCCTAGGGCACACGAGAAAACAATCCCAGTAAGACGTACGCAACCGGCAAAAGTGGTGGACGCGAACACGCTGGGAGAAGATTTAAAAAAAAAAAAAAAAAAAAAAAAAAAAAGGCCGAATCATCGAATCATCGTGGCCAACGGCAAAAGGGGAAATGTTACGCCTACAACATGCTTGCGGAAAGCAAGCATTTGATTACGTCATTGACTTCAGCATGAATTACTTATTGTTTTTTAGTTTTAATTTTATTTTTATTATATCCGAGGAACAGAAAAAAAAATCGTTGCTACACATCCTCCCCTCCCTCTTTACGATCTTGTTTATGGCGCGTATTCATCAAGAAATATTTCTATTTTCTAGTGTCTGAAATTTAATGAACTATTTAAGGTTACAATAAATATGCTTCCAGGATCTAATAATTACCATTATATTCGCAGACAATTACCTTAATATTTCTAGTATGTCTTCAACATAACTACTCTTTTTTAGATAAAAATATCAACTGATTTTGTTCTGGATTTGCTTCTGAAACTTCCTTTTTTGTGAAAGCTTGCATATTTGAGTTCATCCATTTCAGATTGAAGTCCTGCCAGAGGTTGTAGATGCAGTGAGAGCGTTTCCCCGAATTGATGTTTATGTTGACGGCGGAGTAAGGACTGGCCAAGACGTGTACAAAGCTATTGCGATGGGAGCTAAAATGGTTTTCATTGGAAGGCCAATTATATTTGGACTAGCAAAAGAGGTATAATTTTTGTTGATTTTGAACGCAATTAAAATCTTGAAATCTGAGGAATCGGAAAATACGGGTTTTTCAATTTTTTTCTTTAAATTTATCAATCGGTGATCTGATGTGAATGAATTTTTTCATGATGAATTTCAAAATGAATTTTTTCATGTCCTCTATCCACTTCATTCGATCTATTCGAATAATCAAGCAGAAGACTCTGAAAATACGGGTTTTCAATTTTTTCTTTAAATTCATCATCGGTGATCTTTTGCTGAATAAAGACATATTTTTGCAGTACACGATGGTATTGACTTTTAGCTTCATTATGTATGTTAAAGTCACTGTCATAAACAATAAGACACTATGGTGATTGCCACAATTTATTTCGCATTGTTAAACTGGCTCCTTACGAAAAGCCTTTCCTATTTCCTATTTTTTTTTTCATTCAGACTGCAATTGTGAAGCACTGTCCCTCCGAAAGATTTTTCTTCATATATTTACTACCTCCTAAAAAAATAACAAAAACTCTTAAAAGGATCTTTCTAACTGGGAGATGACCAGTTTTTCGGTATAAAATAATTAACTTGTAAATTGATTTAAATAGTAATTTTCCAACGATATTATTTGGTATTTTTCTTGTATTTTGTAAATGAAATTAATTTTAACAGTTCATCTGCAATCCCCTCCCTATCCTAGGAATACAACATTAGAAAATACACTTTTAAATGTAAATATAAAATAGCTTTAATAAGTTGGTTTAACTACGTATTTCAAAATATAGTTCACCGCCAACTGGTTTACGCATGAGTAATTACTTTTTCTTATATAAATGGCTTGAATGTAACGCAATGAGGATCATATGAATGAAGAAAAATTCTTAGACGTCTTTTCGAGTTTACAGATTCGGGCATGAAAACAAAAAATTAACAGAGTAATGAAATAAAGCAATATTTCAGAAAATATAGTAAGCAGAAATGATGATGGTGATTTCGAAGGAGCTACTGCCATCTTGGAAAGACATCATAGTTATTCTAGAGCACTTTTATTTCAGGTTCATTTTCTTGTAAGGAGATGAAGTCAAACTGTTTATGACGTAGTTTTTACTTAGAGAAAGTAGATTGAAAATGAAAATAAGTTAGGACATAAAACTATTACTTAGCTTTGAAATTAGCAGATAAAAGTTAGAAAGCTTCTGTAAATGTATCAATGCGTCTATAGTTTAAGTTGAAATTATATTGAAAAATTTATGTAACAAAATGTTGTATAAATTTTAAAGTAAATCAGATTACACAAACTGAATATTATACAAATAAAAATATTATTTTTGAAACGTATGTGTGTTTTTAATTAAGCCTTTTTTGAAAAAATCTACAATAATAGCATGCCAGTTGAACAGTTAAAAAAAAAAAAAAACACACATTTCAATCAAAGACATGAAAACATTCAGAACATTTTTTTTTCACAAGCTGTATTATGCACTCTTTTAAACGATAAAAATATATGCCTTATGCAACGCTGAAAGGAAATTTTTAAGAATTGAAATCAGTAATTTCGCTAAGCATCATACATTTATAGAAATAAAGTACTCTATGTTTCAGATTTACCCCTGTATATTTCATATATCTAAGTCCTTTAAAGCTTCTCATTACAATCACCATCAGTATGAATTAAAAATAAGTAAGAATAAAAGCATGTTAAGAAATAAGTAAAATTTTTGAACATAAAGAAATTTCACAAATTTTGTATAATTTTAATTTTAGGGTGAAAATGGTGTGAGGGAAGTTATGAATATCCTCAAAAGAGAATTTGAAGAAACAATGCTGATTTCAGGTAATAAAGAACTTCTAAAAAATAAAATAGTCTGAACGATTTCTGTTCCATTACGGTCCAATAAAATCGTTAATAGAGATTTTGCCTTCTTTAGTTAAATAAAAAAATAGGCTGCAATAAATTACGTTTATCCAATTGTCTCAAATTCTTTTCCCGTTTCAAAAGAATCACTCCTCGATTACCGATTTATTTATAATTTGTTCAATATTTAAATTTCACTTTTAATGATTAAAAAATATTTCTAAATTAATCTTCTGAGTGACCTAGAATGCGCAAAAATTCAAAGCTATATTTACTTCAATATAAGTGTAATTGAGATGCAAGCAAGGGGAGAGATAGTTAAGGTGTGTGGTCGGAATCTTGTGAACCAAGAGCGAGATTGAGCTTTCGTACCCATTGCTGTTTTACAGCATTAATAATTTAATGACATCCTATACATTCCACATTAAAGTAATTAAAAAACTTTGTAAAAAACACACATAAGAAGTAAAACACAGTATGTCCACATTAGTTTTTTTGTTTCCATTTATTAACAATCAAGTGTTTTGTTTACATGGTAAAGGAATGTAATCTTCCTTTGACCATAGATGATGGTTTCCTCCGTGATTGTAAAAATGTTTTGTTAGTTTTTTATTTTATATCTCTTTTAGTTGTAATTACAGGAACATTTTTTGAAAATGTTTAATTAGAAAAGCAAAATATTAAAAATTAAAAAATAAAATAATAAAAATAAATTATAAAATACTTATAGACTACGTCATTGAAGTTTGTTCACTAAGATTTTTGTAGGTGCAATAATTGAGGGTCGTCGAATCGTTGTAAAATGCGTCAATATATGTAGTTCAATACTATACAGATGTCACAATAGGAAAAAAAGAAATAACAGCAATTTAGTATAAATTCTGATTTTTTAAGCGCAATGTTTTTCAATAAAGTTCGTTTATTAGGACAAACGAGAATAATCTAGCCATTTCGCGCATAATTCTGAGTCAGTGACGTCAGCCAAAGCAAACAGCATATAAGGGCGAGCAATTCCCAATTATTATCAGCGGTGGTAAACTGATCATAGCGAGGGAACTAGCTATTGCTCTTGCAATATCCAAACAAACCATATAGTGTGCAAAACGATGTTGATGTAAAACGATTCACTACAACTGGTCGCTCAGGAAAGGCTTCCGGCCGGAAGCTGACGTTGACTGATCTCGAAGTGTGCCTCTTTTGTCAATATATTCGTAAAATAAACACGTGACAGACGCAGACCTCGTTACAAGAGCAAGATAAAGTTATCGAAAGACTATTTCCGAACGATCTACGTGTCGATAGATCAGCAGGTGTACAAAGCGATACGCAAGCCGTTTCTCAAATTATCAAATGCATGTCGACGTACTGGAAAGATCAAATCTCAGTTTAGCAGGACTCCATCTGAGAGGAAAAGTATTGTAGAGAGACGAATATATTTTTCAGGTTTCGCATGTAAAATATTATCCGGAAAGTTATTAAGAAGAAAGATGTACGTGTTTAAATGTCTTGCTGCAGTTATCCGCAAGCAAGAGGTGACGTCACTCTTAATAATCGAACATAATGAACATTTTTGATTTTAGTTGTGCAAGGAAATACACTTGCATACTATTTATTATAACTATTGCTTTTGATACAAACTAACACAAATGCTTTTATAATGCTGTCTTCAACATATTAAATGTTAATAAAATGTTTATTTTGCATATACTCTTCTTTGTGTTTTACACTTTCTGCGTTTCAAGCTCTTTCTTATGTTAACGATCTTTATTGACGTTTAAGTTGTACTTAATCTTTAATTTGACAAATTAAATAAAATATCTAACTAAAAATGCAAGTTTAACGCTTGAAAAACTGTTCATAATATTGTGAAATGATGGCACTAAAAAGAGTATATAAAATTTTAATTGATTTTATGTAATTTTCGTTGTTAAAAAATAAATAAGTATTTACAAACTTGCTAAATTCAACTAAAGAAGTATTCTGATATATTTTTTAAAATTTCATTTTAGGTGCTGCAAATCCTTCAAAAATTACCAGATATAATGTAAAACCAGCTGCATCGCATTGTTAAAGCACATTTGTGTATGACGTTTATGATTCTGCATAATCAGACAGTCAATATTTCATAGTCATAAAAAGAAACTCTGTGATAGCAAGTTTAATAAGCCTGATGCAATAATTCCATTACCCGAGAGTTGTGGAATTAGTTGTTTGAGTTTTACAACAGAGTAAGAGAGCATATGAATGTATTATTTTTGAAACGATTAAGTTATTGCAGAAAGGAATATTTTTACGATATTTATTTATCACTGTACTTGAAGGAAGTCTTAAAAATGCTGCATTCTAAGTCTCATAATAATATACATAAAGTAGAAAAATTATAGGATAGAAAAAGCAAAATATTGTTCCTATATTTATTTCTCATATTTTAAAATGCAAGTTTTATTTTTAATTAGTCCAAATAATGACATTGGGATATTTGTCTAAATATTTTAACTTACTGCAATAACTGGTTAATATATAGTTTTAAATACTTTTCTTGAAATTAGGTGTATACTGGTGTTATATTCGAAATATTTCTAACTTTTCAACAAAACTAAGTAAAATATTCATATTGTATTGAAGCTGCTAGAAATGGGTTAACTATGTTACATATTATTGTTTCTCTGTGTCAATATTAGTTTCATTAGTTTTATATTTTAAAAATGTCATCAAAATTTTATTAATTTCTTCAAAATATCTATGTATTTTTCATATTGAAACTAGACGAATACTTAACCAATTTGTGATGGTTAATCGTTCAATAGAATTTTAAATAAATAAAAGAAGGGGGCAGAATGCCCAGTAAGTGAAGACTGGCTTGGTAACCATAAGCAGAAATCTGTTTGATAAATGTTTGAAGTAATTTTACCTTTGTGCGTGTTTGGCAGGTTCACCGTATGTTCATTAAATTTAAACATATTTGAAGTCATATATAAGTAATATCATTTACTAAAATGAATTACGAAAATAATTAAATACCACAAATACGTAAAAGATACTATCATGCGAACATTTCAGGTGGTACAAAAGGTATGCCCTTCCTTAGCGAAACTTTCCTGGGCTCTCATTTCCCAGCCTATAAAGTAACCATACTATAACATCTTTTAATTATTTGTGGTATTTCGCAATATTCTTAATTAATTTTTACCTTTAAACACCGCAGTTTGGATGTTTCTAATTGATATGAGATGTACCCGCTAAAAAAAGCTCAGTTTTCGCAACTGCAGAAGGATTCTTCTTTTTGACAAGCAGCTTGCACGATGCTACAACTTGCATGCTGGAAATTACATGAAAATAAAAATGATTTCGGGTAAATGCTTATTCTTTCAGAACCATGGTAATCAACCTGATCCCTATCGCAAACTAGTGGGTGGTAGAGATTTTGTCCGTACTATTTCTGTCTTTGTAACTCCGACAGAAAGAACAAGTTGGAATAGCTAATAAAACTCATAAGTTGCAAAAGTGTTGTGTCATTATTTACCGATAAGCTAGATCTTCTTCGTTACATAATCTCTAGTTAAAGTACTCGTCCTTCGCACGGAATGAAATTGTTAAAACAAGAATACAAATGGAAAATAAATATTTAAAATAATGGATATAAAATTATCTGCTTGTCTAAGCAAAGTTTTAGTCTATTAATGATTTATATCTTCCTATCTGGATCAATGTTTTATGTTAGAAATATCTTGATTATGGTGCAATTCTTTTTTGTCAAATCTTGTAAGCATTTAACTGACTAATCCACTTTTAAACGCATGATGTAAAAGCGACATTAAGTAATAAATTTCCTTTTCTTCCCTCTTCTTAACATTACCATTAATTTAACATAGCAACAGTGTCCCTTTTATTTCCTCCGCATTCGTGTTAACAAATCTTCCAAATTACCCAGAGTTGCATATACGCACTATATCATTTGTGCCGGAAGTGCAACATCAAATGTAGTATATATATATACAATGAAAATTATTCTTAAGGACTAAATACATTTCACAATCTACATCAAAGCCACAGAATCAGAATGCAAATTAAATGAAACGAAGGATTTTCTGCATTAAAATTTAAAATGAATGAAAGTTGAAACAAAAATTTAAGTTATGATAACTGCAATTTTAAAGCAATTTTTAAAACAACTATCTAAAACTTGTGTATGTACTAATTTTAAAAACGACACACTTATAAAATGCATGCATATTTTTATTGACAACTGGAATTTGTACACAAAATTTGTTTTGCATTTTATGTGCATCTGTACATTTTTAGGTTTGGTAAAAAGTGATTTAATGGTAGAACAATAGTTCTGGTTTAAAGTTTTTTTTTTAGACGTTCTTGCGTAGAGTCAGACTAAGTTTTCTGTTCAGTTACTCA